>MU224994.1:988254-1002108 GCA_018584345.1 Thuja plicata
TGCCCATTGCCTTGATAGAAGCATACCATAATATGGTTTAGTATCCACTACCACTATGTCCATTATATAAGTTGCTTCAGGGAAGGCAACAATTTTCACTTCAATATCCTTCAATGTCCCTATCACAAGAACTTCCTTGTTATCCATGGCATAGCAGCTTCCAGCAAGTGTAGTAACCCGGAGGCCTAATACTTTCATCACATGATAGGACATTACATTTGTAGCTACTCCAGAATCAATCATGCAATTTTTTACCAAAATATTATTTACCATTAAGGTGACATAGAATGGATCGACAAACAATGGTTCTTGGGTTATTATATTTCCAATACAAATGTTAGAAATCTCCATGCTTTTTCCTTTTCCTTTCACTAATGGACAATCTTCCTTAGCACTATTTGGTGTCAAAGATATCTCCTCATGATTAAGGATAGATACATCATCTATTCCTTTTAATAATGCTAGAGAAACTTCTTTATTCTCTTTTATTTTGAACATTTCCATAAGTGGGACTGAAACTTTCATTTGGGTCAAAGCATGTTTCATGTCAAAATGAGGCAATTTAGGAGGCATATCATTTATTTTCTTCATTTTTTTGAGTTTCTCATTTGGTACTAACTCTTCCTTTGATATCCCCTCCCCAACATGATTATGGGAGGATCCTTCTTGTTTGCAACATTCATCTTCATCATCATTCTTAGGATGAAGATCCTCATTGACTTGAGGTGAGTCTTTTCTAACATAAACAGGAGTAGACTTGCCTTGAGCTGGTTGTACTATTCTATTTCTTAAGTTGTAAGAATTTCTTGCTTGATTAAATGCAGCAATAGTCAAGGACCTTTTTTCTTCATCAGTAGGAGTCCTAAAATGAGATTGTGAACTATCATCACCCACAGTGTTTATAGTTGCTTGTGAAACATATTCATCCCGATCATTTTGATATGTTGAACTTTATAACTGGTTTGTAAAACAATGATTATCCTCTGAATATGAATCATCAAAGGATGAGGCACTGTTAGGGAGCCATGGATAAGGTTTCTTTACAGTGAACATATTGATAGCATGGCCTTCCTGCTCTCCTTCTTCTGTTTGGTCAAACAAAGCCTGAGCTACTACACATTGATAGGGAGAGTGTGGAATATTACAAGCATTACACTAGGGAGTATTCTGAACATAGTTGGCATTGTTTCTTTTCAGGGGATCTGGAGTTTCTTTTTCTTTTGGGTTATCTTGCCCCTCAGGGATAGGTTTTCCATTATTCTAATTGGTCTTGTATGGATAATCTCTCAAGTTAGGTTTTCTGTCAAATCTTTGGTTAGTATACTTATTATCTCGGTACCCCCCTCTATCATTCTTATCCATCTTGGCAGTGAGATATTTTACTACACTCACCAATTTATCCAATGTATCACCTTCTTTGACACTTTTACTGGCTGACCCCTTTTCTTTCCAAAGTTTATTGTCTTCTCTCTTCCCCAATTTCCCTGATGCTCTCCTATTACTCTCAATGTCAATTGCTATCTTGTAAGCATCCCTTAAAGTATTTGGGTTTTTATCTCTAAGAAGATAAGACATTTTTCCATTGGCAGCATTAATGTAAGTAGTAAAGCACACTTCCTCATCTAATCTCAAAACTTGGAACAATTTGATCATGGCAATTTGGAATCTATTATTAAAATCAGCCATATTTTCAGTTGGGAACTTCTTGATGTTATTAAACTCATTTAACATATATCTAGAATTAACATGCTCTCTATACTGCTCCCTAAAGGCTTTTACAAATTCATCCCAAGAGGCAATACTATCATTAGGTAAGTTTTTGAGCCAATCCCTAGCATCTTCAAATAAATATTGAACAAAAAGTTTCATAATGACATCCTCATCTTCAATTTCAAAGTCATTCATCTTATCACTAAAAGCCTTTAAATTATCTTCACAAGTAATAACATTATTTTCAGTGAACTTAGGGATCCTATCTCTTACCTCATTGGTGATCACATTAGGGTGACTAGGAATGCCTTCAAAGAAGAGAGCTCTGTATCTGTTTATGTGGACAAGCCTCCTTTGGAAATTCCCTAGCTCGTTGTCACCATTTGGTCCAACAATTCCTCCTTGATGTTGAATAGGTGGAGGAACACTCTACTTGGGCTTGGCAGTTTGAAAACTTGGGTGAGGACCCTTAAGTTGAGAAGCTACGTTAGGACAAGAGCTCTAAAAATTTGGGTTATTTCCACATTTTTGGACCTTAGGGGCACCACCTTGATTATTAACATTTAAATTAGTAGATGAATTAATTGTTGTACTCCTTGATTCACATGCATAGAACTACTTGTGGTTGTATTATTAGTAGCATGAAGTAAGGCTATCTTCATCTTCATATCAGCTGCGGCAGCCTCCAATTCCAACTTTTCTAGTTGTTTTTCCAAGTCATCATTAGCCTTTCTAGCTTGTTTAATATCCATATCAATTTGAGGTATTCCTTTAGGCTTAGAAACTTTCTGCATGGGCTCATTTATGCTGATACCCATAACCTTTTGCTTACCTTTGTCAGGGGCATCTTTAGCAATTACCTTGAGTTTCATATTTTGTTCTTTCTCATATGGGAACAACTGCCTAATTAGAGGTCCTTCCTTCTCAAACTCATCCTTGTCAGGGTTTGAGATTTTATTCAGGGCTTTGTTACTCACATCATTGAGGGTACCAAACAATTCTAGATCCAGACCTTAGACTTCTTGATTCAGACTTTTAGTCTTAAGTTCATTCCTTCTAGTCTCAACTAAGAGTTCTTCTCTTTCCAATAATAAATCATATATCCTTTGCTCATGTTTCTCCTCTGCTTCAACTATTTCCTTTTCTTGTTCTTTATTTTTTCTTTTTAAAGCCACAACCTCATCTTGCAACTTATCAGAATCATAAGACGTTGTTTCAGCAGCAGAAGTCTCTTCTGGTGGAGCAAGATTTTCTTCTACAGGAAAGAAACCTATGTCAGTACTTTCTCTATCCCTAAAGCGATCGAAATTGGTAATAGCTCTATAAGTATCAACTGGTCCCATGGGTTTTGCATCTTCAGATGAAGATGACTTTGTTTCTGGGAAGGGAGTGTCCATTTTTCTTTCAGAGGCATGTTGGGAATCATGTTTAGATGCCCCTCTTTTGGACCATTGTTTCCTTTGAGGTGTATGGAGCTCCTCTTCAAGATCCTTTTCTGGATTCAATCTAGAATATGACCTAGTATTTCTTTGTCTTATCATCTTATAGAACAAACAAATATTTCACTATGCAATACTGGACTACACAAAAGTTAGAGTCGCCACCTCTTTTCAGAGGATTAATATATATAAAGATCAAACACTTTGTCCTCTCTCAGATATTGCCTTATCGCAAATAAGCAAATAGTAGATTTTTTCAGATATATTAGGCTTGATAATTCTTCACCTGGTAACTTGAAGAAAATGATCTTTCACTTCCAATAACTAAAAATCTTTTCCATTCAGTGGACTTCCTATTGAAAATAGACAGGGATCATATTAGATATTTTTTGGAGTTATCAATTATTCCAACTGAGACACTATCTGTATCATTTTCTGAATCAGGACCTTCAAACAATGCACCATAAAAGATAAGAAAAATAAAATCACTCTAATGATTATAAGGAAGAAAAAACTGATTCTCAATATTGCAAGGACAAATGCTTTCATGATCATGACTCTGAGATCATTACAAGATTCCCCAGCGGAGTCGCCAATTTGTTAGCTCTTTTTCTTGTGGAATTAGTTACAATGGAAATAAATGCCAGACTCTCCTATACCCAAGTTGGGTTCTCGTAGGGAAAAGGCTAATTAGCAAGGATATAAGATCCTTCTACACTTTTGGTTCCACATAGCCAGGCGAGTGCACCTTTAAAAAAATATTTTCTTTTACTAGTTTTTTAACAGTGGATTAAGGATTTGTAATCCTTCTTCTTTTTATGCCATTTAGGCCCAGGAAGGCTAACCTATCGATTCACTCTTCAAGGAATCACTAAGATGAATTGTATTCCTCAATGAAATCAACTCTACATATATGTTCTTGATAACATAAAGTAAAGATTTTAATATTTGAATTGATGATAACAACCACTTGTCAGCATATTGACTAGTGCCTAATCATGGGTGATAGAGTCATAACAGAGTATACACATATTAAAGATAATTAATAGAAACACAAATGAACCTTAGATATAATTCCTTACAAACTATCCTTTCATCCTCACACCCCTGTATCAAATCCTTGCATAAACCCTAACCCTCTGGAATTATCTGCAAGATTTAAAACTCTCCTTGAAAGTAACTCACAAAAAAGAACATGACTATCTTATAACCAGTATACTCAAAGTGCCTTACAAATTGAACATAAAAGAATTAATATCAAATGAAATAAGACATCATTGACATGAAAATGGAGATTCCATTGTATTTTTATTAATGTAAACTTAATATCAGTACATTTAGAAGACTCAAAACCAATAGTCAGACACAATTTAGTAATCTGCCTTGTAGTCTTATTTTTACCATCGTTATTACAATATTACAACTTGATACTTATAGGCGGCCACAGTCATCTTGGAATCCTTTTGGAAAATAGGGATGCAACAAGCTATAGATGACTGGGCTAAAGGAACAATTACAGTTTCAAGAAGAGACAAAACTTCAGGCGGATGGGATAACAAATCTTTGGTATGAGCCATGTAATCTTCTGTCTTGTCACCTCCTAAATGCTTGAAGTTGCTCCGAGGTAGTTGGGTCTTTGTCATCTATATTTTGTTCTCTTCTTGGTGCAAATGCCACAATATATTATTTGCCTCATTCTCTCAACCTCCTTGGTGTTAGTTGTCCCCTTCATATTTACTGTCTCATGCCACTAGGGTAACTATACCATATTTACTAACCCATGTAGTGAACACTTCATCACTCGGCCAACTAAAATTGAGAACTTCATCTTTTTGGCTATTGAACTCCTCCCAATCACCATTATCCTTCTCAACTTCTACCTCCCAAGATTGAAAAAATGCCTTGGCTTTGTTCAAAATATCAATAGTTAGCACAAACCAGCCAGTGTTTGCCAATGTAACAATACTTTTTGTTCTGCTAGTCAGTGATTCATTTAACTGCCTTTGCCATAGGGCTTCCTTATTTATGTTCCCATCTTCTTTGAACATATTGGGATACATATCATATCTATCCTTGGAAAATTCTCCTCTCAGAGTTGTGATCTTCTTCATGACCATGTTCTTCTTGGTGTCTAAATTGACCATCAATTTGAGACACTTATGAGTGCTTGTCAGGGTAATGTCAATGTTATTTTGTTATTTTGAGAGGGAATAGAAAGATTTAACATGGGCTGCCTTCCCTTTCCAGTTATTCACTATCAGCTCCAATTGCTTCTTTTCATCCTCATGCTGGCTAGTGATGTTTGCAATCTTTTTTCCCAGTGAGTAGAGGTTAGAAAGATTAACTTCATTGGCACACCTTTTGAGGTTTGAAAATATTTGATCTGAATATTTTTGTTTTACCAATTCTTCAGCCTCTTTGTATGCCTGGGAATCTTCAAGGTCCCTTTTATTTCTTCTATCCTTGTCCTTTCATTGATCATCCTATTCTTCTTAGCTTCTAATTCTTCTCTCTTAGCATCAATGGCTTCATGAGTAGTAATAATTAGAGGTGCAGGGGATGGGGGATATGTTATAAATGGACTTGAGGAGGAGGGCTAATGAGGTTCCTGAGCAATTACTCCTTGGGGCACAAATTGGATCTTTTGCTTACCCTCCAATTCTCCAATTCTATTGTCTTTCATCAAGTATTTGACCTTTTCCTTGTTATAAACCTTGAGTACAAACTCATATTTCTCATTTAAGCTAGCATAGGCCTCATTTTCCTTCTCTGACACTTTCATGCTTAAATTTGCTGCTTGTACAACAAGGTTAGCCGCTTCATTTCCTGAGGTGTCAACAACCCTCTTCACAATTAGGATTTAAAAAAGTTGACTATACTAAAGTATATGACTCTATTTAGTGTTTTCATTATGGAAACAAAGTCATATGAATATTTGGAGTCAATACACATTATCAGAACATCAGAAATTGGCTAAGTACAGAAAACAGGACAGAGCAAGGAACAGACTGTTATAGTTTTGATTAGCGTGTGTTCATATGTTATCCAAATGATATGTGACTTTGAAGATAATCTTATGAGTATGTTTACATGCTAATTATAATAGCACACGATGAGATCTGCAAGTATGAAGAAGATACAACAAGTTGAAGAGGTACAGCCAGTGACTGCCAGAATAGGACAGAGATCATGAACAGATTTGACAGAGATTGTTTTGTTACAGGAGTTGCATCTATCCTCAAGACTTGTGCCTTTTTATTAGTGATTTATAGTGACCTAAAAATCTATGGTTAAAAATGCATGACTTGATTCATCTTGGATAATTAGTTATGGCTATTTTGGTGAAGCAGACATTGTGAAAAGATGTGTCTATTTGGTTTGAGTAAAGCAGTTATAATTAATGTAAAGCCAACTTAATTAAGGGTTGCATGGTTATGTAAGTGATCAAGATAAATTTTAAAAGTTTTCCTAAAGCCGACATGTTCATGTCCTTTTAGGAGTACTTATAGAAGGTCATTTGTGATGGGAAAGGTTGCGAAAGCCAGAGATAAGAAAAGAAGAGCAGAGTGTTAAAGCAATAGAGCTATATTTATCATATGTTGATAATATAGATATTGAAGTAGAAGATTTTAGAATACAGATAAGATTGTTGTAGTGCTTTACAAGAGGTTAAAGCATTGGTGCACAAAAATGAACTGATCAGACAAGTAGTGTCACAAGCAATAGTTCATCTTGTTGATATAGTGTGTATCAAATAACCAGAAGGTTGTAGCCTTCACCACTTGGACAGTGAGTCCTCCACCCCTAATAGGGTTATTGTAAAATACTCCTAACAGGGTTCGACCCTTAACAAGGTCACTATACTTCATGTATTGTAAAGACAACTCCTAAAAGGGTTAAGGATCTTCTAACAAGGATCATAAGAAACTAGTATAGAATATTTGTGGGTACTAATTCCGACTAGGGTTTTCACCTGCATTGGGTTTCCCCGTAATCATATTTTTTGTTATGATTTGTGTATGTTTATCTTACTTGCATTGATATTCATTTCAATACTTAAGCATTTAAGTAAAGATTTAGATAATCAGAAAAATTATAAATTGATAGATCACTGATTCACACCCCCCCTCTCAGTGATCCTAATCCTAACATAGGTTGCCTATATCTTTAACATCATCATCCTCCTTTATTCTCCTCTTGTCCTTTTTCTTTAGTGACCAGATTGCCAAAGCTACGTGATCCTCACTAAATTGGGCACCAATTGATTTCCCAGCAGTGCTCATAGGTTTATCTTGTTTTCTTATAGCATCAAAAACTACTACATCAGCTACATCCCATTGTGGCAATATGAGAAGTCCTTGCCTTTTGACCATCTATCTACCTTCTTCAAGAGTAATTTTATCAAATTTTGATATCATTTCTTTCTTAACTTCTTTCTCTATATCCTCCTTGGCAGAATTGGGTTGAGGTTCTATCGTCTTCTAGCATTTATTATTGTACTCATTAATATGGCACCTCCATAGGAATTGAATGAAAGCCCTAGTTTTGATGAAATTTTCATCAGACAAGAATTCATCACTGGCTTGTTTGGTCATAGGATCTAATTCTTTACCAGAAAATTCTGCCACTGTGAGGTCAGATGATGTATGTCTAGGTGCCTTTGGCATCCCTTCTTGTAGCTCTTGAGTGGTAACAACCACTTCACCAGCATTCCTCATTTTGACCAGTTGTTCAGTAATGGTCTGGTCATCATACTGCATGGGGGATTGGGAAGGAGAATACAATTCACTCCCCTGTTCTTTTGTTTCCACCCTTTGCCTCTTGGGAGAAGGCATCTCTTGAACATCAGTATCTACTAGCCTCTTTCCCTTATGTTGAGGGGAATTGTCAGCTTTGGGAGCAACACTGGTATATCCTAATCTCTTATACACTACATAATTCCCTGGTGGAACTATTTTTCTCTGTGGGAATCTATTTAGGAGAGCAAGATCCCTTTCTAGATTAGTTTCAACTACTCTCTACCTCTTCTCACTTAGATTCTACATAATTCCCTCAAAGAGATTCATTAGGGATTCAATTTTGTAAGACCATGGGAAAAAGTCCTTTAAAGGATCATAAGTCTTGTCAAAATTCTGAACAAAGTCCAAAGACTTCTTGTATGCCATCCATTTTTCCTTCCTGATTTCTTGAGCATCTAGGTCAAAAATGTTCCTGATGATATTCTTGAGATAATTGAATTGATGCTTTAGCATGATACAATTAGTCCTCTTCCTAAACCTACCCATGATAAAACCCTCATTATCTACGCATCTGGACACAGAATTGGCTAAATGATATGGCTCAAAATATTTAAAAAATTGTGTCCACCCACCTTTGGTTATGATAAAGTGATGGGCTCTGGTTACGGTAGGAAAGATATTTCCCTTCATCTTTCTAGTTAGGGCTTCTTCCTATAGCCCACCTAATTGTCTTATAATTTTTTCTATCCCAATCTTGAGTGGGACTCTGTAGGGTAGCACATAAGGAGTACCTCTGAAACCATAAACCCTAATCACTGTGGAAAAAGTGTACAAGATTAAATGTCCCCAATTGTGAGCAATTTTCAACTCTGAGGCATATTCCATAGGCCTTAAAAGCCTCGTCATCTCATTATGAACCCTAGCATTCTGGTTACTCAGCAATGACTTGAGTCTAGTTGCAAAAACATTATCAAAATACACAGAACTGACATTCCTCCTATCCTAGGACAATTCTGCACTCCACATCTGAATAGGCAATTATTTACCATCTTGGAATATTTCCAATTCGATTTCTTCTTCATAGAAGTCTACACTATTAAGTAAGAACATATGCATCATGAGGGAATACCAACCCATTGGTTTTTGTATGTGGCCATCTTGGATCCCTGACAAACCATCATGCATCTCCTGAGCAATATAAGATGCATAATCAAACACTACTAACAAGTGGAGATGCAGACTTTGAACAACCATCAACATTATATGGACTGGCATGGCTGCCTCTTCATCTATCCCCAAAACATTGCATAGAGCACTGTACATTATTCTGGCCTTGCCATTGAAAAGATCCACTTTGAAAGGTTTCGGGTTTCTAGGCCCTATTACAACCAAATTTCCTATTTGGTTGGCATACCCCTTCACTACTTCACCGCTATAATAATCTCTTTGGTTGTTGTATATTTCTTTGAAGTACTCGAGGTCAATATCATCCATATGTTGAGAGGGGTCAGTCAGCTTGAAAATCCTTTTGATTTCATTAGCAGATATAGTTAATATTATATTTCCTCGGTTGTCTCTAACAACCCTAGCCACCTTATCATAAGTGTTTTCTATCAAGGTGAACAAATTAGTGTCTATGAATACACTAGGTGCTATCAGTTTTCCAACATCTAGTTCCCAAATATGACAGTCTAGGGTAGGGGCATTCCTGTGACTATAGGCCGTTCTAAACAGAATAAGGGCATCAAAACTAGTAATAGCATCTTTCACCCACCTACCCAAATCATATAACCCTTCCCCAATTTTGAAGCGGGGATGTTATGGAACTACACTTATAACTTGTGTGGCATCCCCTGAGGATAGTGGTCATTGTTGCAACAAGTCTTCCCTAACATTCCATTTCTGGTAATCAACCTATCTAGAGACTTCAACTCTAGGGGCCATTCTAAGGGTTTTCTATCAATACTAGAATCAGATTCTGAAGCAAAAACTTTAAAACCTTTCAGAACTACAAATTCTACCTCAATTGGAATGCTAGTGAATTAGCAAGCTTACCCATTCTGTACAGAAGTCGCGTGGAGCTGGTTTTCTTTGCAATTCCATCTTTGCTCAAATGGTTTTGATGAATTATTGAGGCTACAGTTGGTTTAACTAATTTTACACCCTCAGTCAAATCATTCTTTCAAATTGAATTCGACTAGAGTTGTCACACGTTCTGTAATTAATCCGCAAGCTTCAATTTTGTGACTTAATGACTCTCTACAACTTGTGTTATCAACTTTGAATTTGAGCCGTCAATTCTGGACATCATTCTTTGCATCTGACGGCTATCTTATTTTTCCAGAAACTACTGTCGACTTAGGACACATGTCGCCACCACTTAATCACTTACCCATTAGATGTCGAGCACTTTCCCTTTAAGTGATTAAGTGGGCCGTCAGATATGAAACAACTTAACTGAAGTTTAATCTCTCGCTACCTTTGAATGGCTGGGCCCACCAACTGCCAGATGTCATCACTGCTTAATGACTTACTCGTTAGATGTTGAGCATCTTGGTTATAAGCCATTAAGCCAACCGTTAGATCTTTCTAGGCTTTAACACCTTTTATACTCATCTGTAACTGGACCCACACTCTTTCCTGGACATGTGTCACCTCCGCTTATACGCTTACCCATTAGATTCCGTGCACTTTTCCTTTAAGTGATTAAGTGGTCTATTTGATCTTTCCAAACTTTCCCACTATTTAACAAAGTGCCTTTACCATTATTTGGCCCCACCAAGGACACGCATTTCCTCCACTTATTTGCTTAACCTCTAGATGTCAAGCATGTTCTGAATAAGCGATTAAGTGAGCCGTCTGATCTTTTCACAGTTTCTCACCTTTTAACTGAAGACTTTTATAACATGTTCGGCCCCACCTTGGCCATGTGTCACCACCGCTTAATCGTTACCCATTAGATGGCATGCATCTCTTGATTAAGTGATTCAATGAGCCGTCGAATTTAAAACAACTTGCCCGTCACATAAGATGATGATGTAAAGGGACTTTTCATAGTGAGACTTAGGAAATATTAAAACGGTTAGGAATCACAGTCTTTTGTAAAAAGCAACCCATTTAACATGGACACATGACTTAAGGTAACTTAAGTGACTGAAAAGGTAACATGAAAATAGAACCGGCCAAGGTATTTAGGGTTTTTTGGTCATTTTTCACAAAATTTCAACTAGGTTAAGGGTTTGAGCATACTCTGTAGAGGCATAAAAACAATTTGAATCTCAATTTCAAAGCCCTTGACACTATTAATGATAGGAGACCCTATGAAAATTACAAGGCACAATTTGGACAAGAAATAGCACCAACAAGGCTTATTTAAGACCATCGAGTGCTTTCTTCAATTTGTATACCATGTGTAGTTCATCTGAAAGACTAAATCCTTCAAGCTGTTCAATGTAGACTTCTTCATTCAAATCACCATTCGGAAAAGCTGATTTTACATCCATTTGATAAACTTTAAAGTATTTGAATGTTGCATATGCCAAAAACAATTTAATGGCTTCTAGTCTACTGATAGGGGAAAATGTATCAGTGTAGTCTATTCCCTCTCTCTACGCATATCCTTTGCATACCAATCTTGCTTTGTTTCTAACTATTGTACAATCTTCATTAATCTTGCTTTTGAATACCCATTTTGTTCCAATCACATTTTTGTCACTAGGTCTAGGGACCAATTCCCATGTATCATTTTTAATTATCTGATCTAATTCTTCTTTCATTGCATTCTTCCAATCAGAATCATTACAAGCATCTTCAACACTGAAAGGTTCAATTTCTGAAAGTATACATACCTCTTAATCCATTGCTAGAACTTTTGCTTTTGATCTGGTCAAAACACTGTTGCTCTGATCTCCAATGATGTCATCTTTAGAGTGGTATCTGGATGTGAATTTTGGAACCTTAGGTGTGTCTTCTTCTTCTATAATCTATGATTCTTCTCTACTTGATTCAGGTTCATTGCATGAGACATCAATGTAATCAAACATTTCTTCAATAACAGTATCTTTGTTGCTAGGTTTAGGTTCATCTTCAATGATAGGTGCATAATCATAGTACCTCTCTTCAACCATAAACTTTTCATCAATCTTAACATGTGTTCTTTCAATTATATTCTTTAATCTCAAATTGAAACATCTATATGCTTTTCTTTTAGTAGAATAACCAAGGAAAATACCTTGATCACTTCTGGCATCAAACTTACCAACACCATCATCTCTCTTGATGTAGCACTTGCTGCCAAAGATTCTGAAATACTTTACTCTAGGTACATGGCCAAACCAAAGTTCATACGGTGTCTTATCTGTGCCTGGCCTCAATTGAGTTCTGTTGATAGTATATATTGTTGTGTTCACTGCATCTGTCTAATAGGTGTGCACAACTTTTCCTTCAATCATCATAGTGCGTTGTGTATCAAGTATGATCCTATTCCTCCTTTCTACAATCCCATTCTACTGAGGGGTTCTAGGTGCACTCAACTATATTTTAATACCTTGTTCTTCACAATAATTATAAAACTGATCAGAGGTGAACTCTCCTCCTCTATCTGATCTCAGAAATTTTAGTTTTAATTTGGATTCATTATCAACTTTAGCTTTGAATATTTTAAACTTCTCAAAGGGTTCAGACTTCTCCTTTAAGAACGCAACCCACACCATCCTAGAAAAATCATCAAAAAACAAAATGAAATACCTTTCTTTGTAATATGATCCTGTTTGAGTAGGACCACATAAGTCTGTATGTACAAAGTCCAATTTGTTCTTAGCTAACTTTTTCTTGCCTCTGAAGGAACTCCTTACCTTCTTTCCTATAACACATTCCCCGCATATTGTGTCTACTAGTCTTGCAATACTTGGTAGGTCTCTAACTGCGTTGACATTACTTATCTTTACTATGTTATCAAAATTGATATGACATAGTCTCTTGTGCCATAGCCAACTATCATCCACCTTTGCAGCAAAACAACTTACATCAAAATTGAGATAAAAAACATTACCTTTAGTTTTAGAGCCTGATGCAGTCATGTCTCCATCATTGTTGTTAATGATGCACTTGTTTTTTTTAAACTCCAAATGATAACCCTTGTCAAGTAGCTGTCCAACTCTCAGCAAGTTATGATGTAATCCATCAACATATAGAACATCATCTGTCTTGTTCTTTCCATCCAAAGTGATAGAACCTCTGCCTATGATAGGTTTAGGAGTGTTGTCTCAAAATCTAGCCATACCACCTTTGTATTTTTCACCTATCATATGATGGGAGCGTCCACTATCAATGGTCCAATCTGTCTTGATGTTTGCTTTGGAAATTAGGGCTAACTCTTGTTCTTCCTTTTCATCTTCATTGTCCATTTCCTCAAGCAACCTTTCCATGTCTGTAAGGGAAATGAATCCAATTTCATCTTCTCCTGAATCTTCATCAGTTACACCTTCTTCAACATGATAACATTCCTTCTTATATTTGGGTTTGTAATCAGATCTAAACTTCTTGAATCTTGTGGGACACTTAGATCCAAAGTGACCAATCTTGTTACATGAAAAACATTTGAGTGGAAGTTGTCCTTCATATTTTCCTTTTCCTTTCTTTTTTCTTCTAGAAATTATAGCAATTATTTCTTCAATTTCTTTATCAACTTCTTCTTTCTCATTATGACTGGAAATGTGTAAGGATTTCTTACCATGGACTGAGGCTTTAAAACTTGTTTCACTTTTAGGTTCAGTCTTCAATCTTGATATCTCAAATGCAGAGATTTTTCTGATCAAGGTCTCTCTTTTGAAGTCTTGTGAGAATTTCATGGTTTCCTCTAGAATACTTATCTTGTTTTCATAGTCTGATGTTAAAGTAGTTAGCAGCTTGTCCATTATGTCTTCTTCTAATATTTCTCCACCATTGTTTCTAATTCCAGAGACTGC
>MU224994.1:1007864-1018232 GCA_018584345.1 Thuja plicata
AGAGGATTAGTATAAGTAAAAGGCACACTATGATATGAAGGTTGTGAGGTAGGTAAAGATACCAGTGGAGCACTCATAGGAATAGGTGCGCTTGGGAGAGAAGTTGTTATCAAAGGAGGAGTATAAGTAGGAATAATAGGTAGAGGAATGGAAGAAGGTCCTACACTAGTGACAATAGGTGTGACTCCTAACTCTTGAGCATCTTGAACTAAGGGTTTAACATTCAAGTTCACAAGATGAGTAATACTATGCAAGAAATTAATACGTTGATCATTATCATGGAGAACTTTCTTAAGAGCTTCTATAGCTTGAATAGAATATTGATTATGGTTTTCTTAGATAAGCCAATTTCCCATTTTATCAAGTTTGGTTGAAATATTTTGCACTTGTTCAGGAGGAACACTTAAAGTGTCATCTTCATCATGAGATGAGTGAGAAGAGTTATGTTCCATGGAAGGATTAGAATCATGATTTATCAAATTATCATCTGGGATCCTAAGGAAAGGAGAGGAAGACTCAGGATCAAAGGAACCCACAAGTCTATGGTTTCTTCTAACTGGGATAATTTAAGTAGGACTAGATGTGGTAAAGCTCATACACCAGTACAATTCCAATGAACTACCAAAAAAATTTTATTAATTGAATTTAAATGAAATTTGAAAGAAAATGCAAGATCTAGCATAAACAATGTAAATCTAACACCCAAAAGAAAGAGTTGTCTATCACGGGTTCACCAAAATGTAAGATATAAAATATAGATATATGGGATGAAGTTACCAAAATGTAGAATATTAAATTGTAGATAAAATGGATAAGGTATAAAAATGATTATGATTTGACTTGATTGGTTGATTGTTAAGATTGATATGTAAATTGTCCTTTAAGTTGCCTAGAATGTATTTAATTCATTAACCCTAATTGAATTGTATTGATTAAGTATTGAAATTGTGATTAAGGAGAAAATAAGATGTTCCTTTTATCCTCAAATGCACAAATGGGAGATCCAAGTTGATCAACCCCAAAGAAGGGTTCATGCACAAATGAATCAACTATTTGGAAGGGAGAATAACAAAGGGGAATACCTTAAATTCTGTTAATTATAAGTATGGAAATGATATATGAAAGTAATTAAATAGATAAGAGAAATGCACTAACCTTGAAATATTGCAGATCAAAGAATGCTATTTTTTGAGGTTTGTATTGAGTTTCTAAAAAAATTGATAGTTTATCCCAAACCGAAACACAGAGATGAATAAAACCCAGAAATTATTTTCCATTCTGATGTCATCTTATGAAAAAGGTCAACCTTGACCCACAAATGTCAACCCTGACCCAATAATGTCGACCCTGACCCAATAATGTCGACCCTGACCTACACAGATCCAAAAGTGACTTTGTTCACAGATCCTAAAATTTTTTTGAAAAGGGTATCCAAATCTAGTCTCAAAACTACAATCCTGAACCTATACCTGCAAGAAAAAGATGTTTGTTTGTTGTGGGGGAGGGGTTTGCCTTAGTTAAACCTTGATTTAGGAATTAACCATAAATATATGTAATTGAAACTGCAGAAATGGACAAAGTAAATGCATAAATTCACCTTGTTTGAAAGAGTCCTTGTGGCAGATTTGAATCCTTGAATCCAAAAGTATGCTTAAAAATGTGGAATGTAGAAAGGTAGGATGTCTTCAATCTCTTGCTTATAGATCTCAAACACCAAGTCTTGAATGGGTTCTTGAATTTGGAAGAGGCTTGGAAGAAGATGGATGGAGAGATCACCAAAAGGGAACCATGTAGCTTCAATCCTTCAATGGCCTCCAATGGATCTCCTTCATGAAAATGGATACTTGAATGAATGGATGATTGCTTGAAATATTGCTTGATTTCTTTCTTGAACTTCACTTGATAATGCTTGATCTCAATTGGGAATGCTTGGACACCATTAGAAGACTCTGTAGACTTAGAGAAAATGAGAGGAGAAAGCTCCCTTTTATATGGAATTAGGGCACAATCTTCTAAGGAGGCCTACATAGGAGGATTAAATTTCCATTAAAGCCTTTACCCCTAGGAGAGGACAAATATTAAATATAATTTAGGAATCCACACTTCGGAACCCGAAACAACCGACCCTGAAGCGGGAAAAACTTTTTGCAAAGGCCGACCTCCAAAATCTGTGAGACCCCAGGATCTGAACCCTGGGTCAAGGTCAAGGTCAACCTTGACCTAGGTTAGGCTCGAGGTCAACCCTAACCTAGGTCAGGGTTGAGGTTGACCCTGACCCTAAAGCCTAGAATCACCAGTCTGCAGTCTAGAATGTAGAAATCAGGCTAAACAAGAGTGGAAAGAGGGAGAAAATAGGGGGGAAGCCATGTCAAGATCAGGAACCCATTCAAGGTGCTTTCCATGACCCCAAACCACTTAATCGGAAGGATAACCATGTCTACAATGGAAGTGCTTCCATTTTTTGACTATACAGTAGCATCATCCTTCATAAGGTCTTTCAGAGATAGAATTATAACCTCTTGAGTAGAAATTTAAAAGATCTCGAAGCCAACACACTGTAGATGTGTTATCATTTTGTTTTTCCAATCCAGATAATTTTCTCCATCAAACTTAGGGCTTTCTTTTCTTAACTAAGACATTTAATCTACCTTAAGGTATTAGGCTTCCTCTCCAAGGCACTTGGATCTGTTACCAATTCTTAGAATATTCCCAAAGTATAACTGAGTGGGGGGGGTGAATCAATTATCAGTAACTTTATCTCTTTAACTTTAGAATACAAAAATGTAAATGCTTAATCAAATAACACAGTACACAACACATAATATGATTATAGGGAAACCAAAGGGTAAGAACCTCGGTGGGAATTAGCACCCATAATGAACTATACTTGTTTATAGTAATCCCTGTTAGAAGATATCTCAACCCTATTAGGTGTTGTACTTTACAATGCAATAAGTATAGTGACCTAGTTAATTGTCAGACCCTGTTAGGAGTCTTTTACAAATAACCCTGTTAGGGGTGGTGGACTCACTATCCAAAAGCTCACTGCTTGATTGTGAAGGCTACAACCTTATGTATAATAGATATGCACTATATCTGATGATGAACTGTAGAGTAGACCTACTGTCTTGATCAGTTCTAGTGTATTGCATTCTTTCACTTCTTCTTCACATAGACACTTGATGAATGAACCAACTCTGATAATCTGCTCTATACATCTTTCTTTTCTTTTTCATATCATTCACACTCAGCGTGTCACCTTTGACTTTCTTTAAGCATCTTCCTCAAAGTATGAGATCATGTGACCTGTAAGACAAATCTTCATAACATCCTTGTCAGCTCTACTAAGCATGCAAGCATAATTACAACCACGCAAGTATAAACTGAATAGACGTGATGCTTCACTAAGTCGGCCTCACCAATTTAACTGTAACTTTGCAATCGTCATGAAACATGTTTGGCACCTTTAGATGAATATCATCAACTCATAACTAAACATGAATATACACATGCATATACAAAAGATAGGTGCAACTCAAGAAACATGTTATATACGTCAGCCCTAAACAGTTACACTTCCAGAACTGTAACTGCCAATAACAGAATTACATAACTTTACTGAAACATCATATCAGGATCTGCATGTATGAACATAACATAATAAACATATCAACAACATGTATCTACCCATGCAAGTCTTTATATCATCATTCTGATAAGTACATACAAAATTACTACTGTGTATTATATGTTGTCATCAATGACAAACATACAATCAATCAACTACTCAGAATCAAATCTCCAACACTTTTAGGGTTTACAAAATATCCTACAAATAGGTAGATGTACTTTCAAATAGAAGGGTTAAAAAATGATGTTCCCCTTTCCTTCCTAGGCCTAATAGGTCACTTTTGCAAAGGAACCCTATCCAAGACTCAACACCTAATCTTGTCACTCTGCACAGAGTGTTATTATGGTCCTAATAAGAGGAATATGCAACCAATTTAGTTATACAAGCTTCCTATACCCAAAAGCCCAAAATCAGTCCTCAAAACCCCTAAAAAATAGGGCTTTCATAATATCAACAATCAAAACACTTTTCAAACCAACCAATGATGGATTTACCTTCCCCTTGACATGTGGCAACACATTCCATCATAAAATATAGCCCCCCAATGACTAGAGTTGTTGCTGCTACACCCTTGCAACTATTTTAGTGTACTTCTAACACCACAACTTCATGGGCATGACCCAAAACTTCACTTTTCCTACAAATTAAGGTTAGATACATATGATACATATTAAATCATAATTATTACATTAGAAAGAAAAATAAAAATTTATGGAATGGTCATTTACTCTCCATAACAATCAATATACTTAAAATACCTCATAATTCAAAAGCTTTGTCAGTTTATCAGAGCTCGCGAGGGGTATTGACAAGTTGTGAACCAGTAAAAGACCATGTCATGGATCCCTACGATGACCTATCTTTGATTTTGTAGATTTTCCTCCTTCTTCATTTTCTAACCCAACATCAGTTGATGCAAAAACTTGCAATGTTGCGCAGTTGAAAGCTGAGACATTGCATATCTTGAAAACCTCTCATCCTAACATCAAACCATCAAAACAAAAAGATTTGGAATGCTAGGTGAATGCTTGGAATGAATCCTTTATGGTTGTGAAGTGGATCAAATGTTGTTGACCTCTCTGTAGCCAATTGTCCTTGAAGGTGCACCAAGCAATAAAATTAGTAATTTTCAAGAGTCCATTTCTTTGAGCTTTTGAGGGGTATCAAAAACCTGTCAGGTGCTATAGTATCATGTCATAGAGTCCTGGAATAACCTATCATGGATTTTCAAGATTTTCTTCCATTTCTATTTTCTGACCCAATCTCGGTTGATGCAAAAACTTGCAATGTTGCTCAGTTGAAAGATGAAACATGACGTATCTTTAAAACCACTCATCCTGGCATTGAACTGTCTCTGCCAACAATTCTGGAATGTTATATGAACACTAGGAATGACCCCTTTATGGTCATGAAGTGGCTAGAACATTTCCAACCACTCTAGAGCCAAGTGTCCCTGAAGGTGCACCAAACAACAAAATTGTCGATCTTCAAGAGTCTGTTTCTCAAAGCTCGCAAGGGGTATCAACAAAATGTTAGGGAATAGGGGACCATATCATAGAGGTATGCAATAACTTATCTAGGATTTTTGAACTGTATCCACAAACAACCACAAAAATTTGGTTGAATGTTAGGAATGACCCTTTTACGGTAGTGAAGTGGCTCAAACATTTTCGACCGCTCTGGAGCCAAGTGTTCCTCAAGGTGCACCAAGCAACAAAATTGGAAATATTCAGAAGTTTGTTTCTTAGAGGTGGAAAGTGGTATTAGAAAACTATCAGGTTATATGGGACCATGTTATCGAGACCTACGATAACCTATCTCAAATTTCGGAGATTCACTTCAGTTTTTATTTCCCAACCCAATCTTGGTTGATGCAAAAACTTTCAATGTTGTGCAGTTGAATGTTGAAACATTGCATATCTTGAAAACCACTTGTTCTGACATTGAACTATCTATGTCAATATCTCTGGAATGCCTGGTGAATACTAGGAGTGACCCTACTATGGTTGCGAAGTGGCCCGAACCTTGCTGACCGCGGTGGAGCAAAGTGTCCCTCAAGGTGAACCAAGCAACAAAATTAATGATCTTTAGGAGTCTATTTCTCAAGGCTTACAAGGGGTATCAAAAAAAATTTTAGGTGCTATGGGTCTATGCTAGAGATTCCTATGATAACCTATCACAAATTTTATATATTTTCTTCCATTCTCATTTTCTGACCCAATCTCGGTTGATGGAAAAATTACAATGTTAGGCCATTAAAAGCTCAGACATTGCCTCTCTTGAAAACTGCTCATCCTAGAATCAAACTGTCTCCACCAATAGCTCTAGAATACCTTTTCAATGCTACAAATGACCCTATTAAAGTTGCAAAGTGTCTGGAAAGTTGTTTATCACTCTGGAGCCAAGAGTCTGTGAAGGGCACTAAGAAACAAAATTGACAATCTTCAAGAGTTCATTTCTTGGAGCTCACGAGGGGTATAAAAAAATATTAAGTGCTATAGTACCATGTCATAGAGGTCTGCAATAACCTATCTCATATTTTTGAGATTCACTTTCATTTTATTTTTCTGACGCAATCTCGGTTGATGCTAAAACTTGCAAGGTTGTGTAGTTGAAAGCTAAAACATTAGATATCTTCAAAACCACTTGTCCTGACATTGAACAATCTCCATTAAAATATTTGGAATGGTAGGTGAATTCTAGGAATGACCCCATTACGTTCGTGAAGTGGCTTGAACATTGCCCACAGTTCTAGAGCCAAGTGTCCCTCAAGGTGCACCAAGCAACAAAATTGGTGATCTTCAGGAGTCCATTTCTTAGAGCTCGCGAGGGGTATAGAAATTTTTTTAGGTGATATGGGACCATGTCAAAGAGGCCTATGATAACTTGTCTCCAATTTTGGATATTCACTTCCTTTTTCATTTGCTGACCCAATCTCCATTGTTGCAAAAACTTGCAATATTGTGCAGTTGAAAGCTGAGATATTACATATATTGAAAACCACTTGTGTTGGCATCAAACTATATCCACCAATAGCTCTATAATTCTAGGTGAATTCTAGGAATTACCCCATAACATTCATGAAGTGGCTCAAACATTTCCAACTGCTATAGAGGCAAGTGTCCCTCAAGGTGCACCAAGCAACAAAATTGGTGCTCTTAAGGAGTTTGTTTCTCAGAGCTCACGAGGGGTATCAACAAACTGTCAAGAGATATGTGACCATATCAAAAATAAATATGATAACCTATCTCATATTTTTGATATTCACTTCCATTCTCATTTTCTGACTCAATCTCAGTTGATGCAAAAATTTGCAATGTTGTGCAGTTGAAAGCCAAAATATTGTATATCTTGAAAACCGCTTGTCCTAACATCAAACTATCTCTATCAATAGCACTGGAATGTCAGGTGAATTCTAGGAATGAACTATTTATAGTTGTGAAGTCACTTGAATGTTTCCGACCATGGTGGAGCCAAGTGTCCCTCAAGGTGCACCAAGAAACAAAATCGACGATCTTTAGGAGTCTATTTCTCGGAGCTCGTGAGGGGTATCAAAAATAAATTAGGTGCTATGGGATTGTGTCATGGAGGTCCATGATAACCTATCATGGATTTTGGATATTTTCTTCCTTTTTCATTTTCCAAGCTAATCTCGGTTGATGCAAAAATTTGCAATGTTGCACAGTTAAAAGCTTATACATTGTATATCTTGAAAACCACTCATCCTAGCATCAAACCATCTCTTCCAATAGATCTAGAATGTGATTTGAATACTAGGAATGAACCTATATAGTCACAAAGTGGATGGAATGTTGCTGACCGCTCTAGAGCCAAGTGTCCCTAAAGGTGCACCAAGCAACAAAATTGGAAATCTTTAGGATTTTGTTTCTCAGAGCTCATGAGGGGTATCAACAAACCTTTATGTGCTATGGGACTATGTCACAGAGCCCTAAAATAACCTATCTTGGATTTTGGATATTTTCTTCCATTTTCATTTTCTGACCCAATCTCAGTTGATGCAAAAACTTGCAATGTTGCGTAGTTGAAAGCTAAAACATTACATATATTCAAAACCACTCATCTTGGCATCGAACCATCTAGATAAAAAGTTATAGAATGTTAGGTGAATGCTAGGATTGACCCTGTTACATTTGTGAAGTGGCTCAAACATTGTCGACCGCTCTGGAGCCAAGTGTCCTCCAAGGTGCACCAAGCAAAAAAATCAATGATATTCAGGAGTCCATTTCTTGAAACTCACAAGGGGTATCAACAAACCTTCAAGTGATACACGACCATTTCATGGAGGCCTACAATAAACTATCTCAAATTTTGGAGATTCACTTCAGTTTTCATTTGTCGATCCAATCCTTGTTGATGCCAAAAATTGCAATGCTGCACACTTGAAAGCTGAAACATTGCATATCTTGGAAACAGATCATCCTGATATCAATCCGTCTATGCCAATTGCTCTAAAATTTTGATTGAATTATAGGAATTACCTTGTTATGGTTTCAAAGTGGATCAAATGTTTCAATCCACTCTGGAGCCAGGTGTGTCTTGATGTGCACCAAGCAACAAAATTGACAATCTTCAGGAGTCTATTTCTCAGATATTGCGAGGGGTATCAAAAAACCATTAGGTGTTATGGGGCCATATCACAAATGCATGTGATAACCTATCACATATTTTAGAGATTCACTTATGTTTTCATTTTCTGACCCAATCTCCATTGATGCAAAAACTTTCAATGTTGCGCAGTTGAAAGCTAAAACATTGCAAATCTTGAAAACCACTCATCCTTGAATCAAACCATCTCCGCCAATAACTCTAGAATATTAGGTGAATGCTAGGAATTGCCCTATTATGGTCGTGAACTAGCTGGAACATTGTTGACCGATCTAGAGCCAAGTGTCCCTAAAGATTCACCAAGCAAAAAAAATTGTGATCTTCAGCAGTCTGTTTCTCAAAGATCACAAGGGGTATCAACAAACTATCAAGTGATACAAGACTGTGTCACAAAGGTCTACAATAACCTATCTCAGATTTTGGATATTTGCTTCCATTTTTGTTTTCTGACCCAAGATTCATTGATGCAAAAACTTCCAATGTTACGCACGTTAAAGCTAAGACATTGTATATCTTGAAAACAACTCAGCCTGGCATCAAACCATCTCTGCCAATAGATCCAAAATGTTTGTTAAATTCTAGGAATGACCTGATTATAGTTGGGAAGTGGCTTGAACGTTGTTGTCTACTTTGGAGCCAAGTGTCCTTGAAGGTGTACCAAGAAACAAAATTGGAAATATTCAAGATTCCATTTCTTGGATCTTGCACGAGGTATCAAAAAAAAATTAGGTGCTATGGGACCATGTCCTAGAGGCCTACGATAACCTATCTCAAATTTGATAGATTCTCTTCCATTTTCATTTTTTGACCCAATCTCAATTGATACAAAGACTTGCAATGTTGCATAGTTTAAAGTTGAGACATTATATATCTTTAAAACCAATAGTCCTAGCATCAAACTATCTCAACCAGTAGCTCTAAATTTCTAGGTGAATTCTAGGAATAAACCTGTTACAGTCACCAACTGGCTAGAACATTGTTGAATCCTCTGGAGCCAAGTATCCCTGAAGGTGCACCAAGAAACAAAATTGAAAATATTTAGGAGTTTGTATCTCAGAGCTCGCGAGGGGTATCGAAAAACCATCAGGTGCTATGGGACCGTATCATGGAGGCCTACGATAAACTATATCAAATTTTCAAGATTCACTTCCATTTTAATTTTCTGACCTAATCTCGGCTGATGCAAAACTTTCAATGTTGTGTAGTTGAAAGATGAAACATTTCATATCTTGAAACTCGCTCATCCTACTATGGAACTATGTCCACCAGAAACTCCAAAATTATGGGTGAATAATAAGAATGACCTTGTGACATTCATGAAGTGGCTTGAATGTTGTCGAGCACTCTGGAGCCAAGTGTCCCTGAAGGTGCACCAAGAAACAAAATCAGTGATCTTTAGGAGTCCATTTCTCAGAGCTCACCAGGTGTGTTGACAAACCATCAAGTGCTATGAGATCATGTCATGGTGTTCTATGATAACCTATCTCAGAATTTGGAGATTCACTTTCATTTTCATTTGCAGACCCAATCTTGATTGATGTAAAGAATTTCAATGTTGTGCAGTTGAAAGCTGAAACATTGCATACCTTGAAAACTGCTCGTCCTAACATCAAACCGTCTTTGCTAACACCTTGAATTTGACGTGTAAATTATAGGAATAACCTTTTTAGGATTCACAACTAATTCCAACAATCAGGACCACAATGTAATTGTTATGAAATCAAGATCGTCATATAGAGAATATATATGAGTGTTGTACTGAAAATAGATTAGTGTTGTGATTGATCTTTTAACCAGACATCAATATGAATTTATATCCTTTGAATATTCATTTCTATGAAGATCCATGACCATAAGTGGCTTATGCTGCATAGGGTCATGACCCTTCATAACCGATTGTTAATATTAACTACATTGTAACATACATAATTATCAACTAATCTTAATATATACACACACAGATATATATACATATATATATATATATATACATATATATACATATATCTACATATATATACATCTATATATGTATATATACATATATGTATATATACATATATATATATATGTATATATATGTATGTATATATATATATATGTATATCTAT
>MU224994.1:1018332-1032252 GCA_018584345.1 Thuja plicata
AGCAAGAGAGGATCTAACTAGGTGTCATCACAATCCCTACTTATTCAGAATTATATTTTAGTGGTAACTAAAACGTAACTTTATATGAAGATATCTGACACAACTCAGGAAATTAATATAATGTACTCATCTTGATAGAAGAGTTTTTGCAATCCCTGACCAATTCAAAACTAGATTTAGTGATAACAATCAAGACATCTGGCACATTCTGGGACAACAAATTAATGTAGTCTAATCTTATTTTTCATGTATTTATAATCCCCGACCAATTCAGAATTAGATTTAACAACTCCAAAAATTCAGTGTCAGGAATAGTGACTACAATACATAGTCATACCTGACACTAGGTTAAGCTATTGTCTAAGTCATCACCTAGCAATAGTAACCCAACACATATGAAAGATTGTCACCTTTCATAATATAACACAAAATGAATGGGCCCATAAAGTCACACATATGACATCCACCTTGAATCTTCTCAGAGGGTGAATCCACCATAGCTCATCCAAGAGAGTGGAAACCAAGAATTCCACCTTAAACTTGTCTATTCAAAGACAAGAATAATTTAAGATACAAAATGATGGGTCATTGAAGCTAAAACCTTATTTTCAGCTAAGGCTTTTACTCCTCAACATACCAAGGTTATTTGAAAGTACACAATCTTTTTTCTAGCAAGAGGTTTGGTAATAATATCATTTTGGAAATGAGATAAGTAACTTAGAGGGGAGGGGTGAATCAGTTACTCAAAAACAAATCCTTTGTCCCTTAGATGTCTTAAATACTATTACTCAGGTTTCTGTAACTCAGGTGTTACTTCTATAACTCGGGTGTCAAAGAAATATTTAATGCAATTATATTAAGAGATTAAGTGCAGAAACGTAAAGCATAAAATAAGTAACAAGTACACATATGACACCAAGATTTAATGTGGAAACTCAATATGGGAAAAACCACCAATGTAACTAGTTACTGTTTTTCACTCTTCTGAATTCAGCCCTGTTAGGAGCCTACCCTATTAAAGGTTACAATAACACACTGTTAGGTGTGACCTATTTAAAGGATTTAATCACCCTGTGAGGAGTGGCCTTGTTAGAGGTCTTCAAAACTTCAATCTAGAAATTCTACCTTGTGAAATGATTTACAAAATACTGTTAGGTCTACTTTGTTAAGAGATTTTGATCACTACTACAATTGTTAGAAAGTAACAATGGAATGACATGTATGTGAAAGCAACTGTCTTTGCTAATTCAGATATCTGCTTGATTGTAACTAGATCCTTGCTGATTAGATATTCTATTGCAACTTTGAGTGTTCTGTACTCAGTCAGAATCCCATCTGATTTCACCTTCACAAAATTCCACACTTCTGCCTTTTTCACTTTCACTTCTACTTATACACTTAGACTTTTACAACAACACATTCAATCCAAACTTGACCATTCATAAATACATGGTAATCCTTGTCAAGTCATCTTGAATAAACTCTAATTGATAAATCATAATTCAGTTGGCCTCATATAACCATTTAATTACATAATATAAATCACTATTAGTCGGATGCAACTGAATGCTTGACCAAGACTGAAATGCCCGAGTGAAGTCAGTCAACACTAAACTTCTTCAATGCCCAAACTCAACTCATTCTATTTACCAACTGTGCTCGGTCTGAATGTAGACATTAGTGTTAAAACCACTACATAAGTGTAAATGCATGTGTAACTTCGATGACAATACACAATTGAATAATTGTCTTCAACAATCTCTCTCTTTGGCATTGATGGCAACACAACATGTCATAATATAAAGAATTGTGGAGAAACATAAAATTTTGTTAATTTCTTTAGCTTCATTCTGATTCTCCCTCTGACAATGTCCTTAGCTTCATTTTGATTCTCCCTCTGACAATGTCCTTAGCTTCATTCTGATTCTCCCTCTGACATTGTCTTTAGCTTCATTTTGATTTTTATGGATTATAGAAAAATCTCCCTCTTGACAACAAATTCCAAAGAATACAATTCCACTAATACTATTGCTCTTTGAATTTTAAATGTACCTAAATATACTAATTCATCTGCAATGGGCTCTGATTTATCTACATCAACTAGAAGATTTTCATTGTCGCTCAAGTTGATGCATCACTAAACTATATTTTAGTGATCATTAGGTAGGGGAAGTACCCCTAGCTTTCCTCTAAGATACAAGAATGCATCCTTAGGTAAGGGCTTGGTGAATATGTCTACAAATTGTTCTTTGGTGTTTATATATTCCAACCTTACTTCTCTATTCTCTACTAATTCCCTCAAGAAATGATATTTTATTGTTATGTTCTTGGTTTTGGTGTGCATCACAAAATTCTTTGAGATGTTAATGGAACTAGTGTTGTCACTATATATAATAACTAGCTCTTTTATATCTTCCTTTATTCCTGACAACAACTGCTTGATCCATATGATGTTAGAATAGTTCACTGCTGCATCAACATATTCTTCCTTTGTTGTAGACCGAGAGATAAAATTATGTTTCTTGCTATTCTGAGACACTAACCTTTTTCTGAGAAATAAAGCTCCACCACTAGTTCTCTTCCTATCATAGACACTTCCAGCCCAATCAACATCAGTTAATTCTTTTAAATCAAAGTTTTCTCCTTTCTTATACCATAAACCATAGTCTTCAGTACCTTTCAGATATCTCATAATTCTTTTGATTGTCATTAGGTGGTTATCTCTTGGATTAGCTGAAAATATTGCAACAATACCAACTTCAAATGCAATATGAGGTCTGGTGTACACAACATATTGTAATTTTCCAATCATGGATCTGTAATTGGTCTGATCTACCTCTTTTGAATCATCATCCTTAGATAGTTTCTGTCTAGTACACATGGGTGTTCCAACAGGTTTGGAATCTTCCATACCAAATTTCTTGAGTATCTCCTTGATATATTTTGATTGATTATTGTAGATACCATCCTTCATTTGATGTACTTGTAAACCAAAAAAAAAATTGATCTCACCAAACATAGACATCTCAAATTCTTTGCTCATAGCTACATATAATGCTTTGCATAGGTAATCATAACTAGTGAATAATATGTCATCAACAAATATCTCTTCTAATATTTTTTTGTTCTATGGTCCTTCTTTGATGTACATGATACTATTATCATTGGTTCTCTGAAATCCAATTCTTATTAGATAGCTATGTAGTCTTTCATACCAGGCACCGAGTGCTTGCTTTAGTCCATACAACGCTTTGTGTATCTTGAAAACCATATTCCTTCTACTAGGATCAATAAACCCTTCTGGTTGTTCAATGTAGACTTCCTCTTCAAGGATTCCATTCAGAAATACAAACTTCACATCCATCTGATATACTTTGTATCCCTTATGTGCAACATATGCTAGAAGAGTTCTGACTCCTTCAAGTCTTGCAATAGGAGAAAAATTTTCTCCATAGTCAATACCCTCTTCTTGAGCATATCCTTTACAAACTAGTCTGGCCTTTTTTCTAGATAATTTCCCATTTTCATCCATCTTGTTTCTGAAAACCCACTTGGTTCCAATCACATTCTTGTCCTTTGGCCTAGGTACAAGAGTCCAAGTTTTTTTCTTCTCAATCTGCTCAATCTCTTCATTGATTTCCTCTATCCAACTTTCAACATTCAATGCATCTTTAATAGTTCTAGGTTCAAATTCACTTAGTAAGAATGTACCTTTTGGTTTATTTCTTTTCATTACACCTTCTTTCCAATGTCCAAATATTTTTTCAGGTGCATGATGCCTTCTCATGTATCTAGAAAGTATTGGATCCCTCAATCTAGGTTATGAACTTGATCCACTAGGTCTGTCATTCTCAAACATTATTTCATGTTCCTTTGTCTGATACTCGGGTCCCTATGACTATGACTTGGGTCCATCTGTCTGTGACTCGGGTCCTTCAGTCTATGCCTTGGGTCCCTCTATCTGTGACTCAGGTCCTTCTACTAGCAGTTCATGTTGCACATTTTGAAAGTCAGGTAGTACAGTTTATGTTAATAAATGTTGTCCCATCACCATTTCTTGAGTCATAGGTATAGTATCAGGTTCATGATATACAAAGTTTCTATAGCCTTCAAGTTCTTTACTGCTCTTATCTTCACATTTTTCTGCAAACTCATCAATCTTGACATGTAGACTCTCTATGACTTTATGAGTAGTAAGATTCAGACATTTGTATGCTTTTATTTTACATGAGTAACCTAGGAATATTCCTTTATCACTGTTTGCATCTATTTTCCCATTTCTTTCTTCCTTCAAGAAGTAGCATCTACTTCAAAATACTTTGAAATAATGAACATTAGGTTTATATCCATACCATAATTCAAAAGGTGTCTGATTACTAGATTTCTTCAGTTGAACTTTGTTCAAGGTGAACACTGTAGTGCTGATGGCCTCCTTCCAATATTTTGCAGCAACATTCTTTTCAATCATCAAGGTTCTGGCATAATCCATAATGGATCTATTTCTCCTTTCTACTATTCCATTTTTCTTTGGTGTACCAGGGGTAGATACCTATCTTTTGATTCCTCTTTCATTACTTAATTAATTGAAATCATTAGAAATAAATTCTCCTCCTATGTTAGACCTTAGGCATTTTAGTTTCTTTCCTGTTTCCTTTTCAACTCTTGCAAGATACCACTTGAGTTTTTGAAAAGCTTCTGGTTTCTCTCTGAGAAACATGACAGTCATCATTATAGAATGATCATCAACAAATAGAATAAAAATATTTTTCTCCAGTATAGCATGTTGTTCAAATTAGTCCACATAGATCAGTATGTACCAATTCCAAGACTTCATCAGTATTGTAATTCTTTCTCTTGAAGTTAGTCTTTCTCATCTTTCCAATTTGACATTGTTTGCATATTGCTAACTCGGGTTTCTTCAAGATAGGAATACCTCTAACTCTTTTGTTCTTGCTTATGTTTACTGGATTGTCAAAATTCACATGACACAAGCTTTTATGCAATAACCATCTTTCTTCTACTTGTGCAATAAGGCATGAACCTTTAGTGAGATCAAGATAAAATAAATTACCTTTTGTTTGCCTACCAGTTCCAACTAGGTTCCCTTTACCATCCAAGAGCTTGGCCTTACCATTAAAAAATTCTACCTTGAAGCCAATGTTTTTCAGATGTGTTACACTGAGTAGTTTCTCCTTAATCCTTCAAACCAATAAGCATTATCACATTTGATTCCTTCTGTCAGAAAAATGTAACCTTTTCCTTTTATGGGGCAAGGTTTAGCTTTCCCAAAACTAACACTTCCACCATAATAGTATTCAATATGTTCAAACTTTGTCTTATTACCAGTCATGTGATGAGAACAACCACTATCAATTATCCAAGTATCATTTTTATTGACGTGTGAGAAAAGTGTAGTCTTTTCATCTTCCTCTTCTGACTCATCCTTAATGGCAATATAAACCATTTCTTCTTCTTCATCACTATCAGAATCTTTTGCAATATAACAAGACTTCTTTCCTTTATCCTTATATTTTTTATGATTATTGAAATCTTTCTTGCCTTTGAATTTTTTAAACTTCCTCTCATCCTTGTCTTCCTTGTTTGGACACTTTGCAGCAATGTGACCAACCTCATTGCATGAGAAACAAATCAATGGTATCGTTCCTCTATATTTTCCTTTTGTAGCTCTTCTTGCAAGAAGTGCTTCATTGATGTCAAGATCTTCATCATCAGATTCATCATCACTGTCACTTTCAACTTGCTTTCCTTTAGAGTTCCTATCCTTCTTACCAAGGTTCAATTTGGCTTTGAATACAGACTCAAGATTGATAGAGCTAGGAGAGTAGTTGTGAAAATTGTCCAGCTCAAAGGTTGTAAGTCTTCCCACTAATGTATCTAGAGAAATTTCTATGTTGCACTTCATTTATTTAATGGCTAAAACTCTAATAACATAGATAGGAAGTAAAGTTCTAAGTACCTTCTTGACTACTCTAGTATCTTCAATTAGTCCACCTACTGCTTTGATGGCACTTACAATCTTCTCGATTCTTTCACTGTATTTTGTGATATCTTCTCCTTTCATTTTTATCTTGTCAAATTGTCCTCTTAGACTTTCTACTTTAGCTCTCTTTACATTTGCATCACCTGCATGAATGTCCTGTAATTTCTTCCACATATCATGGGCTATAGGGCAATCCTTGACTTCATCAAATTCTTAATAGCTGAGAGAAGAAGCTATGTCAATCATCATTATGTTATGAAGTTTCCATTCCATCATCTATTCCACAGTCATATTCCCTGTTGGTGCAACATATTTGGCCTCCAAGAATTGTAAACCAACATCTCCAATAGTAGATAGATGTAGCTTCATCAATTCTTGCCATGCTAGGAAATTGTCTTTGTTTAGCTTTGGGATCTTCCTCCTTTACGACATCTCTGATCTTTAGCTTAGGCCTTGAAACATTTCCTGAAAGCACTTGAAGCTCTACTACCAATTTTTGGAAATGAGATAAGTAACTGAGAGGGGAGGGGTGAATCAATTACTCCAAAATAAATCCTTTGTCCCTTAGATGTCTTAAATACTTTAATATTGTTACTCGGGTTTCTGTAGCTTGGGTGTTCCTTCTGTAACTCAGGTGTCAAATCAATCATTAATGAAATTATATTTAGAGAATAAGTGCAGAAACATAAAGCATAAAAAAAGTAACAATTACACATATGACACTGAGATTTAATGTGGAAACCCAATATGGGAAAAACCACCAATGTAACTAGTTACTATTTTCACTCTTCTGAAGTGATCCCTGTTAGGAGCCAACCCTGTTAAAGGTTACAATACCACATTGTTAGGTGTGATGTATTTAAAGGATTTAATCACCCTGTGAGGAGTGGCCTTGTTATAGGTCTTCAAGACTTCAATCTAGAAATGCTACCTTTTGAGAGGGTTTACAAAGACTGTTAGGTCTACTCTGTTAAGAGATTTTGATCACTGCTACAATTGTTAGAAAGTAACAATGGATTGACCTGTATGTGTAAGAAACTATCTTTGTTGATTCTGATCTCTACTTGATTGTAACTAGATCCTTGCTGATTGGATATTATATTGCAACTCTGAGTGTTTTGTAATCAATCAGAATCCCATCTGATTTGTCCTTCACAAAATTCCATACTTCTGCCTTTTTCACTTTCGCTTCTACTTGCACACTTAGACTTTTACAATAGCACATTCAATGCAAACTTGAACTTTCATAAATACATGGTAAGCCCTTTCAAGTCGGCTTGAATAAAATCTAAATCATAAATCATAATTTAGTTGGCCTCATATAATGATTTAATTACATAATGTAAATCACTATTAGTCGGCTGCAACTGAATGCCTGACCAAGACTGAAATGCCCGAGTGAACTCGGTCAACACTAAACTTCTTCAATGTCCAAACTCAAGTCATTTTGTTTACCATCTGTGCTTAGTCTAAATGTATACATTAGTGTTAAAATAAGTATATAATTCTAAATGCATTTGTAACATCAATGCCAATACGTAATTGAATAATTGTCTTCAACATATCGACCATTTGTTCTCCACTGAATTGCATTTGTTTGCACTATCTCATGATCTTGGTTAATTGTGATCTTACAAAGTATACACCATCTTGAGATGGTACACTCTCTTTGAATTTGTATGACCAAGATCATGGGGTGCCAACTTAATTTGATCTTCTAGCTTCTCCCTCTGACATATAGTCTTCTGACATGGTAATAATCGTAATTCTCTGCTACAATTTCTTGATTACTAAAGAAAAAACATAACATGGTCTACTCCCTCTGTATCAAGATCCTCGAATATCCACTAATGAAGATAATTTAGATTATCCCTCTATAATGAAGGCATAAAATTTTTATATACTCAACTCAGTGTCATTGCAGGATGTTACTACATACCTTCCTTCCCGAGAGATCCAATACGAATAATCTGAATAGTCATAAGGTTACATCGGTTAGCATAAGATTCATTTTGATCTTTTCCAAGGCTACAGCATTAACACTCCCTCTTGGACTTGAGGGAAGATAATAAGGACCTCTTGTATGATGTTTATCTCAATGAGCTATAGTCTGATGATATATGGAATGCCTTAATCAAGGATTCTATCCACATGCATCTCATCGACAATTCTATCCACGAGTTCCCACTACTATGATTGAGTTTTTCACAAGTTGACTGAATCATTTGTTTCGTTAGAAGCTAAATTTTGCCAACTTCTTGACCTTTCTGAAGATGTTAGACTCCCTCTAAATGAGAATTTCTTACGATTTGTTACTTAAACTTTAATAAATTTAAGATATTTCTTTCCGTAAGGTGAGCCCAAATAGGAAATATCATGCATGAATTCTACCTCTAGTTATTGAGAACTTTATATTAATTGCTGATATAATATATATGGATGTTGAGTTAGATATTCACAACCTCTTTGTGGTGCATTTAAATGCAACTCACAACATATCATTACTGCTAAATTTCCATCCTGATCAAGCTCTGTGACTATTACTATTATATCTTGTAAGTGGAAGGGATATCTCCATGAGATGGGTCTCATGTCTCTTCTTAAACAATAATCACTGCTAGTTAATTTAATAGTGATAATCTCCTAAGAATACGATACCCTTATTCTTACCACCCAACGTCTGTTGGAAACACTGAGGGGGGGGGGTTTGAATCAGTGTTTGTCTATTTATTCTATTTCAGAAACTTTAAACATAAATCAAATATATATCAATTGAAGCTTAACACAAGAACACATAACACATGATATGATTACGGGGAAACCTTGAAGAAAGGAAAACCTTGGTGGGAATTAGTACCCATAAATATCGCACTAGTATAATGAACCTGTTAAAGTTGATTTGCCCTATTAGGAGAAGTCTTTACAATATAAGTAGAAAGACCTGGTTAAAGGCCTGACCCTATTAAAATTATTTACACACAACCCTATTAGGGGTAAGGACTCACTGTCTGAGAGCTCACTGCTCAATGAGAAAGAAGGCTACAACCTCCTGAGAATAGATATGAACTATATCCAAAAGTGAACTACTATATATGACACATATGTCTGATCAGTTTCAGTTATGCTCTTATCTTCTTAAAGGGCTCTATATCATACTGACATCTTTATACTATTCTTCTATATCTCTACTCTGCATCTTTTCTTCAACACTTCTGATATACCTTTACATTGCATATATATATACATATGTTTATGCCTGAATAGATGCCACTATAAACAAGACCTTAGTCCGCCCAAAAACAACATTCAAAATTCTTCCAAAAAAATTGGCTTAAGTGTGTTTACAATAATTTTTAATATATTATTACAAACTTATTACAGTAGGCGCTTATCCTTTACACAACAAAATATTATACACTAATAAAAAAAACTAAAGTCATCTTCATACTCTGTATTCTGAACTGCTAGTGTACTTGATCTTTCTGTAACTTGTCCGTATTGACATTCCATATCATGCGTGTGTGGGGTAAGCATAAAAACATATAATAGATCTTATGTCTGAAGGATCTTAGTCTAAATCAGTCATACGCACGTGCCCTGGTGCTCTGATTGACTGTATATCTCTGTTCTGCTCTGTCTTCTATACTTAGCCATTTTGTCTTACAAGTTTACTTGACAAAACTTCATATGACTTTGTTGCCATAATGACAACACAAAATAAGTCACATACTATCTGAGAGCCAACTTTCCAAAAGCGTCAAGCTTCAGACCTTTTATAATTATTAATCATACATTTTAAGTTTCAATGAAATGCAATCATTGAATCTCTGAGTGTATGTAGAAGCTTTGATATTGATATCGGGTTATTGTCTCTAATATGAATGTGCCACAGTGGAATGAATACAATATTTTTTGATGTATATATATCCCCATTACCATCATCACTGCTCTCATACTATGATTTCCCCATTACAATTCAAAATGTAATATTAGGTATAAATATATGAATTGTTTTCTTACTATTGGTCTATTGTTTTCCAACCCTAATTTGCTGATTATTTATTTTTTTCCTTATCTAATTGCTACTTCACTATCCACTGTGATCAAGGGATGAATTATTAATTCCAAACTTAATATCATATATAAATGATTTTTTTGAAACAATAGTTTTAGTATGGCTCCTGTATGACATATTTCAGCACCAATGATTCAATACCACTTGATAGGCCATTTTAATGGCATACTTTAGATACCTTAGGAGAACTTTTGATAGGTCTTTTTCCATGTTTTCTCTTATTGACTCCAATACTTTATACTTTAAAACTACTAATATGGGGTAGTCAACCACTAAACCTATGCTATGGACATATGATTACTTAATATGATTTATCTAAATGAATATGCTTTGTTTATTACTATGAAATTATGATCATGTTTTATGGATGAAATAACTAATTAAGTGATAGATAATGCATACTTAATTTAATGATCATTCTCCATGAATGCTTTTATCCTAGCAGTTTAAATATAGTGCATCAAATTAGAAACTTTCATCTTGATCAGGTGAGCACGTCCATGCGCTGGACGCTTGACTCGGTCCTAGAGGAGACCTACACAGATGGAATATCGGCGTAGCAATAGTGGAAGGTTTCCGCTTAATCTAGGTGGAGACGGTTGAGTGAAGACTTGGAAAATGCAATAAGTTCCCTGATGAAATCTAGGAGAGAGTGGGAAGTTAGATCTGTTGTCCAAGTAGTTCTTTCCTCTTTTTTGGACAGATTCCATTTCCTTCTTTCTAGCTTTTCTTTCTATTAGTTTTTCTAATAAAAGCTCCACCTTTTCTTAGGGCATGTTGAGTTTAGAAGTTAGATGTTTTCCTTTAAATAAAGCCCCTCTCCTATGTGAGAAGGAGGGCATTATTATGATAGTTAAAATATAGTTTAATTATGTTATTTTACTGTTTATGAGAATATTTGTACTTTGTTATTTATTTTAATGAGAATATGAAGTGTTGAGATTAATTCTTTGTAATTGAATGTTTTGGGTAATCACCCAAAGGGGCCCACTTGGTGAGGAATCTATAGTTAGATTCATTTTAGTTTAGTTTGATTTCTTGTATTTCTATCATTTCCATTCCTGTGTTGAATAGCTCATGTAGCCAAAGCCACAGGACAGCTATCGCTTCCTGCAGCCAAGCAACAGAGTATCTAAGGCATTATAATTAGTTTGTGCACTTTTCCATTCTCCTAGAAGCATTCACTTCCATCATTTAATTTCAAATATTTACTTTCATAGCAATAGATTAAATTTCTTTTGAGTATTCATTTCGTGCAGCAATAGTATAGTTTCCCTTCAAAAGCATTTACTTCATGCAACCATAGAATAGTTTCTTTCCAGCATTTGTTTCCTCCAGCGATTATAGAGTGATTGGTTGAGAAAGTGCTTGGTGCATATTTTTTTATGGCCTATTTTAGGTAACACGTCCCTAGGTGTCATGCCCAAAAGTTGGGCAAAAACACACGAACAAAATTTTTTAAAAACACACTAAAACAGGATACCAACAAGAACACCAGGGTAACAAGTGCACGCAAAATGGTGCAAGGGTGAAAACAAAAACCAGAAAAGGTCTCAAGGAGAGGCATAGCTTTCACAGCTATCCCAAGGAATGTCTAAAGTTCCAAACTGGAACTACACGCAAACTGAGGTAGTTGGCCAAAAGTCAACTAGTGTTGACCAAAATTCAACTGTCTCTGAAGGGAAAGAAACTAAAATCTAAGGTTCCAGAGGCTGCAAGGAGTACTGGGTTCCAATAATGAGACTATAGGACAAAGTTTGACCATGGTTGACTAAAAGTCAACCGTGCACAAGAACGGTTCAAGGTGGCGATAATGCCCCTAAAAGACATATCGTGAAGCTGAAGGGGTTGAAATGACCCCCAAATCTAAAAAAAGTTATCTGGGTTATAATCTCGAACGAATAGTTTAATTAGATAATTAACGTTCTAATTCCTAAATTTACCTATATAATAAATTAAAAGCCTAACATTAAAACTCACTAAGAAAATAACTATCCCATACCTTATTACAAAAAGAAATATAATTTACCCAAATCGCAAATTAATCTTTTTTAATATAACAATATGGCCCAAAAAATAATTTGACTTAAATCTAATTTAAATACTAAATTATTTAGACTTCACGTATTTTAATATCCAAATAACAAATTAAATTAAAAAGATATTATTATCCAAAATAAATCTTCTAACCTAAAATCTAATAATATTTGCATAAATAAAAAAAATCAACTTTTCAAAACAATTATAAAAACATTATTAAAATATAATTTAAACTAAATCTAATCTAAGATGAAAATCAAATCTAAAATTTAATGAACACAAAGAAAAACGCCATACTCATATACTTTTAAAAAAAAAAGATTGACTTAATACATAAAAAAAAAAATTTGATTTAAAGCGGGAGGGTTTGGAGAGGCGGACGAGAGCCGATGGCGGTTTCGAATCCCGCACGGACGAATGCTCAGAGGAGCAGTGGCTGTGCCACGCAGGCGGTTGGGAAGGGAGGCACGTGGGTTGGTGGCCACAGTGGCGGCGGCACCACCCACCGCGGTGGAGCATAGTAGGGGGGAATGACGCTGGGTGCGAAGCGGTGACCGGGGGATGGCCGACCCTCCCCGTCCCTCTTTGTCACAAAGGGGGCTGCGGTGTAGGGTTCGGCCCTTCCCGCTGAGCTTCCCTAAAGGCAAATACTGCAGGCTGGGTAGGGCTTCGGCCCTCCCACCCAAAAATTTCGTTTTGAATAATTTTTTTTTAAAAGAAAATAGTCGCCGAAATAAACTTCCCTATTATTATTATATATATATATATATATTTTTTTTTTTATTTTATAAAACACCTTAGTGTAAAAGGATTCACACACACTGTTTAAAATATAATAATTTTTTTTTGATTTAAAAATTATTTTACTGGTGTATACCAGTCTGTATTAATTAAAATAGGGGGTACTTAGACTAATCTTTTTCTTGAAATTTTTGCATCAAAATAACCCAAATACAAAGCTTTAAATGTTGGTGGAAGGAAATATTAATCTAACAAAATTTATATATATATATATTTTTTAAATTTTCTAAACTGTCCAAAAGTTTGAAACAATAAATAAAGAGAAATAGATTATTGCTTTCAAATTTTAATTCTAACAAATTGATATATTCTACAAAAAAAAATAAGTTTAATAATGCTCGTTGTATAAATTTCAATAATCCTCTTTGATCGATCCTTTATAAAGTAAGAGTGTTATTACATAAATGAATGAAATATGAATCACTAGATAAAATGAGAATTACAACCTCCTTAAGGCCTTTCACACTAGCAGATAGGGGGTTGCAGAGCCCTTCAAGGTGTAAGAAAAGAACATAGTACATTAAAAGCCATAATTTTACAGTGGTACCCATCCTTCGCATATTGGTAGGATACACCACCAATGCCTCATCTGGTACCTGAAATAAGGTAAGGTTGACCATGGAGCCTCACCTCCCAAACTAGGCCTTTATAAGGCCACCCCCGAGCTTGGGGATCCAATCTGGAACGGGTCACAAACAGATACATCCAACAAACAGGAAAGAAGAGAGACTCAAAAATAAGAAAACCTTCCCAACATAGGATTTGAACAAGCGGAAGTATCTCCAAGAGACATTCCAGCAATAGGGGTAGTGGTAGACCTGACTGAAGGAGAAAGCCAAGATCACAAATAATATACACAAGCCTCACATGGACTTGCTAAGGACCATCTTTGCAAGATGCTATCCTGCATAACCTCCTTATAACTCCTACTTGCCCTTAGGCCCATCTTGGCTTCATGGGTATCATGTTACCCCAAGTTTATCCCTCCACACATGGGAGACTC
>MU224994.1:1055421-1074229 GCA_018584345.1 Thuja plicata
TTCGCTCAAAGATGAAAATGACACTTAAAGGGAGTAATAAATGAGTTTAGAGGCTCATTAATGACAGAAAATAACCCCTAACCCATAGGGTACCAAGTTGGGTGACTAAAACTGACCCCGGTTACCCACTAGGAGTCCAAAAGACCCTCTAAAACTCACCTTGAAGTTAACCTACGAAATTCTAAGTCAAAGAAACTCTAGAAACTTCTAACCCTGGGGGAAGCTTGGGTACTACTCCTAGATAACCTTAGTTAACCCTTGACTTACCTTGGTTTCCCTTACTAGCCATGTCCATAATAAATTACAACACTTGCAAAATTTGGCATTTTAAAATTAAAATATTAGACATGACTTAATAACATGAACATTTATTAAAGTAATAACATAGATGCAAATCACATTCATAAAATAAACACATAACAACGAGGTCCATGTCTCTTTATATAGACAGGACCTTGGTAAGCACAGGTATATACATAGGTTCCAGTACTGGTTCCCCGATTTAGATCCATGGTCAACTCTTCCTGCACACTCAATGCACACATCAGTAGATCCAAAACAACATGATATAAAAAATAACATAATGTTAATAATATAAGTAAGCATATAAGTCACATTGCATTAAGAACTGAAATATCCAGCATTGGTTTCCTAAACCATTTTCATCATATTACATTCATACATTTAGATCCATATAAGACATCAACATAAGATGAAACTAAATCAGAACATAAACATCTCAAAAGTACCCTGATTACAAAATCAGGTGCTGAATAAATAACACAGGATTCTACTGATCCTCAAAAGTACGAAAGGTCTCTCTGATAGTCAAAGTATGTCAAAGAATAACTATTGAAATCATGAGAACAAAATAGTAAACTATAACAGTCTAATGTAGGTCTCACACTAGGTTTGACATATTAAATTATTTTATTATAAAAAGGATGAAGCACTTATTTGGATGTCCAATCCCTGAGTTAAAGGATTATGCCTAGTTTCTAAGCCTTTATAACACGCGATCTTTTTTGACACCACTGTCGGGGATGGTGTCAAGTCTGGTTCTTATTCAACCATTCCTAGGATTTTCTTTCATGATTTCATTTCCCACTTTAAGTAGATTAAGCCTCATCTTGAAAAGAATAAACCGCAGTTCAGATTATTCCATACTATCTGCATGCATAATAGATGAAGAGAGGCATGAGGAAGGTACTTTCCAAATCCATCCAGTAACCTATTTGAAGAAGAAAGCTAGTTCATTGACACTATTTTTGAGCTTCTTGAAGCCCTTTCACCATCCTCATCTTCAGAGGGTGACCTCTATGGTTTCTTTGAGGATCAACTAGAAGCCAATCCATTTATTGAGGCCTTTGCCAACCTAGGACTCTAGAATCCTGAAGAAGAAAATCCTTGGCAGTTAATCATCTATCAACCTCAAACCCCACCTCAAAATCCACCTCAGCGGCCACAAAGGATGGCCAATCCTACTATATTTCCTTTTCCCATCTCTTACCAACGTGATAATAAACACCTTAAGAATATTCCCTCTTCTAATTTTCAAACATTTTATGGCCTTGTCACAGAGGACCCAGATACCTTTCTCTTTGAGTTTGATATCCTTTGTAGGAGCTATGACTACACCACTAATGCCCATAGACTTAAACTTTTTCCTACAACACTTAAAGAGTCTACATTGTGATAGTTTATGGGTTTAGGACAAGACGTTGTCCACAATTGGGATGAAATGAAGGATTCTTTCTTACTAAAATAAAAGGAGTATTTTCAAGGAAATGATATGTGAGGGGATAAAATATTTAAGATGTCATAGAAGGAGGATGAGAGTCTTGAGGATTATGTCTCAATGTTCATGTTCAGTTTGCAAAAGAATACCGAACATGAGCTTAATGAAGAATCTAATAAGTTTCTCTTTTTGTGAGGCCTTCATGAAAGATGCACAGAGGCATTGGACCTTATGGCTAGAGGATATATCACCTAGGCATAATGGGATGATATCCAAAAGATCTACCTTAAGTACTCAGGAGCTGTTGTTAAGAAATGAAGGGGATATAGGTCCACGCTGGGAAAGTCCAATGGTGTTGGTGCTTCATAGATAGAGATAACCAATATCTTGTCTGATTTCAAGAAAGATATCTTTATCAATATGGCCACTCAGCTGGACACCATGTAGGCTAAGAAGAAACATAAGGAAACAGAGGTCATGCCAGCAGAATTCTGTCCACATTGCAGACAAAAGGAGAGAGATTGCAAATGCAAATTGGCTTCTAACATGGAGACTACACAAATATCAAGTGATTACAAACCAATTGAACCAGAGGATGGGCAGTTGTTCTTCATTTCTTAGTGACGACCATGGCTATAGAGACAAGGTATGCCTTAGGACCCTCTTTCATTTTGTGGTCCTTTTTATAATAATCAATGGCAATCCCCCATGAATTATCAAAATACTCTCTGGAAAAATTCCCAGAATCAATAGAAAAATTACCCCAATCCATAGTGGCCAAACCCTCAAGGAGGTTGGCAACAACCTCAAGGGGTGTGGCAGCCACCACATGGTAATTGATAGTAAAAATCATAGTGGAAAGGCGGCTAGCAATGACCAAAAAAACCACAAGGATTTTTTCCACAACCTATGCATCCTCTACAACAACAAGATCTTTTTCCACCTCCTACAACCACTAACCCACCTCCTAAGCCTACTCACCTACCTACACAACCATAGAAAAACCCCAACAATTAACCTCCTACCCCTCAGCAAATGTGTATGCTACAAACGTGTCATAGTATCCCATGCAATATCATGCTTATTCCATCAACCTTGATGATATTCACTTATGGTCTGATACCACTCTCCCTGCACCTGAGCCTCTAGTAATGACTAAAATGCCTTTTGAGGATCCCAATCAACCTTACAATCTATCTACTCTAGTAGCCCCTATACCGTTAGTTAAAACCAATCAGCATACCATTCCCCCTTTTCTGCAAAGGTTACAACATAACAATTCAAAAACCACTGACGAAGTAGCTTTCAATATCCTTGACCAACTAAAAATTGTCAATGTCAAAATTCCCCTTTTCTAGGCAATCAAAGATGTTCCCACCTATGGAAAAGCCATCAAGGTAGCTTGCTTTAAAAAGCCTGGTTGCAAGAAGAAGGATCCCTAGACTATCCATGTCCTAGGAAAATTGGAGGACATCATGTTAGGGAAGCTTACCATCCCAAGATATTTTGACCCTGGTAGCCCTACTTTAGAGGTGATTATTAATGGGACTGCTATAAAAAAATGCCTTGATTGATCTTAGAGCCACCATTAATATCATGACCAAGGATATCATGCAACGCATTTCCATTACCAACCTCCAAAATACACCTACTATCTTTCAGCTCATAGACAGTTTGACTGTAAAGCCTGATGGGGTGGTGGAGGACATTGTGGTTAGCCTTAAGTCTTGGTCCTACTATAGAGATTTTATAATCCTCTTGCCAAAAGATACCCTAGGAATCTATCTAATTATTATGGGACATCCTTGGCTATCTATCGCTAATGCCTATATCGGTTGTCGGTTAGGAGATATGACCATTTCTGATGGTCTGCACACCAAAACCTTGGCCTTGTATCCTCCTACTCAACCTCAGATGGACTTAGCCTCTCCCATATGGCCAGATGTAGGGGAGGAAGCTGAATTTATAAATTCAGTCTCCCAATTAATGATGTTAAAAAGGGATCCTTTCCTACAGCTTCAGGAGGAAATAAAAGTAATCACCAACATCATGCATAACCAGTATGGATCAAACTTAGACCCTTTGGATAGTTCCTTCCAAAACCACTCCTTGTAGTCATTGTACTCTAATTTCCAATTATCTTCTCCCACATCCAATCAGTTCTATCTCCAAATGCTTCCCTATGAGATCCAAATTCTCTCATTGACAGATGCATCTATTGTTGAGCTCACTAAGCAATTGGAAGTTTCCCCTGACCGCTACTTGAACATTAATAGAAAACTTACTTTTCAGCAGCAAACATCGTTGATCAGGTGACTAAAGAACCATACTACACCTTTTTCTTGGGATTATGCTAATATGAAAGGTCTGGACCCAAATTTATGCACTCATAGGATCTATCTAAAGTAAGACAAACCCCGAGTAAGGAAATTTCAAAGGCGTGTCAACCCTACCCTCTGTGAGATAGTTAAATTTGAACTCCAAAACCTGCTTAAAGTTGGCTACATATACCCTATCTTAGACAGCGAATGGGTTTCCCCACTATTCATAGTTCCTAAGAAAGGTAGAAAGTGGAGAGTGTGTGAGGATTATAAAGAGCTTAACAATGCCACTAAAAAGGACCATTTCCCTCTTCTGTTCATTGACCAGGTTCTTGACTCTCTAACAGGAAAGAAGTACTTTTATTTCTTGGATGGGTACAATGGATATAATCAAATATGGATTCTCCTAGAGGATCAGGAAAAGACCACATTCACCTACCCATGGGGGAATTTTTCTTATTGAGTTCTACCATTTGGCCTCTGCAACGCTCCTACTACTTTTTAGCAAGCAGTTATCAGCATTTTTGCTGATATTTCCCATGACTGTATAGAGATCTACATGGATGACTTTACAACTTATGGAAAAAATTATGAGGAAGCATTGGAAAATCTATAAAAATTCCTCACCAGGTGTGAAGAACACAACCTATCTATGAATAGAAAGAAGTGTTTTATGATAATGTAGGAAGGAGTAGTGCTTGGTCACTATATATCTTCTCTTGGTATTGAAGTAGACCCAGCCAAAATTGAAGTCATTGTGAATCTGCCTACCCCAACCAAACAAAAGGATGTCAGAAGATTTCTTGGTCACACTGGGTATTATAGAAGATTCATAAAGGACATCAGCAAGATGGAAAGTCCTATGTATTCACTACTCACTAACTACTCTGACTTTGTCTAGATATTAGACTGTGATGAAGCCTTCCTACAGCTGAAGTTTGTTCTGATTTAGGCACCCGGTTTGCGAGGTCCTAATTGGACCCTCCCATTCCACATACATACAGATACCTCTGGTCATGTCATTGGAGTAGTTCTTAGACAAAAGGAAGGTACTCTAGAACATGTTATTTATTTCATTAGAAAAAAATTGCAAGGTGTTGATTTGAATTATACAATCACTGAAAAGGAGCTATTGGTTGTTATCTATGCTCTAAATAAATTCTGCCACTATGTCACTGCTTATCAAATCTTTGTGCATACGGATCATGCAATCATTAAATACCTTACTAAAAAACCTACAATCATAGGGAGGTTAGCTAGGTGGTTGTTGTTGCTACTAAAGTTTGACATTACCATCATAGATAATCCAGGAAAATCCAAAGTGGTGGCCAATTTTCTCTCACAGCTGTAGAATATTGATGAACCTATGATAGTTGATGGCAATTTCCCTAATTACCACCTATTCTCCATTGCATCTCAAGCTCCCTGGTATGCTGATATTGCTAACTATCTAGTTTCCCAAAAGGTACCTCCACACTTTTGCTGAAAGGAAAAGCGGTTACTAATAGAGAAAACTTTCAACTTTTCATGGATTGTTGATTGTTTGTCCTATACTGGCCCTGACCAAATATTGAGAAGGTATATTTGAGAGGATGAAACTTATGATATCCTTGTAGCTTTTCATGATGATCCATGTGGAAGAAATTTTTCTTCCAAAAGGATAGCCATGAAGGTACTTAACACTGGTTACTACTGGTCATCCCTCTACAAGGATGCAACAAATTACACTAGGAAGTGCGATCGATGTTAGAGGATGGGGTGACCTACTAAATCTGATGAAATACTACTCTTTCCTCAAGTAGTGGTGACTCCATTTGATAAATGGGGAATCTATTTTGTTAGTCCCATCAATCTTGCATTAGATGACAATTCATACATCCTTGTATGTACTGATTATGTGACAAAGTGGGTGGAAGTTAGATCCATGAAGCATTCTAGAGATAATAAGGTTGCACAGTTTCTATATGAGGAGATATTCACATGCTATGGTGTACCCAGAGAGTTAGTCACTAATCAAGGAGCTCAATTTACCTCTATGTTGGTTACTACTCTGATGAACGAGTATAATATTCACCACCAAAAATCTAGCCCTTATCATCCACAGGTGAATTGTTAGGAAGAAATCACCAATAGGGAGATAGAAGCAATCCTCACCAAGACAATATAGTTAACCAAGAAATATTGGAGCAGTCACCTCCAAGAAGCAGTATGGGCCTATCAAACTACATGGAAAACAACAATAGGGTTTACTCATTTTGAGTTGGTATATGGAATTACATTTGTGATGCCGATTGAGTTTGAACATAAAACTTTATGCATGAGATTACAGCTCAATATTGATCTTACTAAAGAACAACGCAATAGGATCCTATAGCTTAACTAGATGGATGAGATAAGTAAAGCCACCCTGCAGCACATTGAATTGGTTCAGACATAGCAGAAAAAGTGACACAATTCTCATATCCTTACCAAATAGTTTGTTCCTAGCGACTGGCTCTTTTGTATGATTCTACATTCCCAGAAACCCAAAGTAAGCTTACAAAATGTTGGCTTGGCCCTTATGAGATTATACATGTTTATGCTAATGGGGTATTTTATTTATCCACCATCAACCCTATATGTTTCAAGATACTAGTGAATGGTCATAGACTTTGCCTGTACCATAAACCTGAGACAAAGGCCAATTTCCTACCGTAGTTTGATATTTTTCCTTCCCTAGCTTAACCTCCTACAGTTGAAGGACCTCTTGCAGCCAAAGAATCTCCTCCTCCAATTGCAGACTTTCCTATAGTCGAAGAACCTCCTCTAGCTAAAGAATTTCCTGCAGGCGAAGGACCTCTTCCTTCTTAGGGCATTCCTGTGGCCAATCAGAGTAATTATTTTCTTCGGTCATCTCTTTGACATCTTCCCATATGTAGTCATAATAAAAATTTTGGTTCCCACGAAATTCACTTGTCCATACTAAAAATGTCATCCCATCAACTTTTTCATCACTTTTTCTGCCATCATAACATTCACATCACCTCATTATTGCGCTAGCTCAAATATTTTCTTTGCCCATGTCATCAAATCTTTTTGAATTTGGGCATTTAACGGTATAATATTCCAAGGTATGCATTAGTTTTTTGTTTCAAAAAGTTTTTCCTGCATTTAATATCATTATTATACATTGTAATTAATATAGTGATTCATCCGCGATTTTTCCATACTTTGCCACACAAGTGTGGATACTTGTCACCTTTTTTGTAGTGGGCAATCTGATAGGTTTTGTGTGTAATAAATGAAATATCCCATCAGCTCAAATATTTTTTCAGTTTAAAATTTGATGTCATGCCATCCTTTTTCATTAATATTTTTGCTACCAAAATTATACTATGTTGTCATGGAAAAAATGATGATTCGAGAATCCCTGCGTGTAACACTCTGAAATCAGCCCTATCTTTTTAAAGTTGAAAGTTCAATCTTATATTTACAGCTCTATTTCAAAACTTTTTTTTCTGTCTTATCTTGTTACCCAAAAAGCTAGAAAGCTTTATTCAAATTCTAGGCACAACAGTGGCATTTCAGCAAATAGAATTAATAGTAGAAGTGGAATAAGAGGGTTTTTCAGGATTTTTCAGAAATTGTTGAAGTTTTTGAACAACATGATGGGTAGTCAGCCTATACAGCACGAACTAGAAAACCACTTGTCATTGTTTCAGGACTAGGACAGTGTTTAGGTTTTTAATAGAGTTGGGTGGCTGACCTACTTTGTAAGGTTGAATGGTCATGATGAAACCACGACACTGGAATTCTTGACGACTTACAACAATGGTGTTGTGTATATCAAAGGACTGCAAGTAGAAGCTTCTAAAGAAAGAATTTCCAAAGTCTCTGTACTTCCTTCCACAGGAGAAGCATTTTTGCATGGGCATGATGCATGCACAGCAAGAGAAGAATTTTCTTTACCAACAAATGTTCTAGTAGAGCACAACAAACAGGGTGTTAAGTGGTTATCTCTTCTAGGAGAGTATCCTTAGTTGGTAGTTCATATTATCAAGTACATTACCTATGAGGGATTTTTTTCCTTTCTACATGCAATACACTTCAAATTATTGAGTCATTTATGGCATGACCATCTAGTAAATGTCCCCAATTTTCTTTATACCCTTTTAAATTTAAGTGTTGAAGAGGTATGGAAGGGCTGGTAGAATGTAGTAACCCACCATGGTTTAATCAAGCTCTCAGTGGGAAGGTCACTACGGGATGTATCTCCCATGTCCTAGGACAGATTTATTGTAGTGCCTCATGTTCTAGCTGGATGGAGAAGGGCCACAGCCCGAAAGTCAAGAACAACAAGGGAATAACCCTGATGAGGATGAGGAATTTGTTGAGCTCGAAGAGCCTTTTAAGAATCCTTCTCCTTTGGGAATTAATGTGGATAATGTGGCATCTGGACATCCAAACCCTACCTTAGGGAGTGGAGAAACCAATGTTACCACAGTTTCTCAGACCTTAAAAGATGAGCAAAAAGATAAAAAGGGTAAGGGTAAGGCCAAGATAGAAGAATATATGAGTCAAGATGTTCTTGTTTCTATTATTTATCCTACAGCCACATCTATCAAGAAAAGAAAAACTTCACAGAAGTGTCCTGCAGCTTCTATTGATACTCCATTATGAAGACGTGTTTGTTTGAACACTACACAAATAGACAACAAGGATTCCCCTATTATGGTTGACTCTTCTCTTAATGTCTCCTTTGAGGAGCCTTCAAAAGAATAGTCACAAGCCAGAAATCCATTTGCAAAATGCCAGGATATGATGGAAGAGGATCCTGCAGCCACTGATGTGGGTAAAGAAGAAAAGTCTATAATTCCAGAGGTAGGAGAACCCAAAGGAGTCAAAAAAGAATCTTCTTCTCAGGAAGAAGGAAATCATAGGGAAAATGCCCTTATTCTAGATAACGTTCTAGTTTGTGCAAAGAAAGAGGAAGGCCAACAAGCAGCCAAGCCAGTCCCACATAGGAAGCCAGAAGAGGTAACTATTCATGCTCTCTCAGTTGACTATTTTAATGAGATGCAATATCAAAAGTCAATGTGGGAGTTAGAAAAGACAAAATTGAGAAGGGAACTCGAGAGGAAACAATAAGAAATTGAATTTTAATAGAGTAAAATTAATGACATTACAGACATAATTCTAGATTTAATAGTGTAGACCACTAGCAAGGGTTTATACCCTATGCCTTAAGGAGCAATTCCTACTGTTTAAGTTAATGAGAGTCCTTTGGGATCTCAAATCAGGCTTAGGAACCCTGCAATAATTTGTGGCCGCATATAATACATCACCAGATTATGTCCATAATTTGTTATGCGAGCTATATATTCAAAATTATGTTGTTACTTCTAATACTGATTAGAATCCCTTGCTTTTTGTTGGTGATATTCATTTGTCTTCCCTCCTTTCTTGGACCCAAAATGACATTAATTATGGATAACAATTGCATAGGTACAGAATACTTGAACAATCCATTTCATTACCTCTTCATCCTAAAAGTCGGTCACCTCGACAACTTTATTCTGATTTGGATGTAAATTGTTTATGGGTTTCATGATTCTACACCTAGAAAAATAATTTTGGATAGTCGTGAAGAATTTCTCGTGACATTTAAGAGATTGTCACTAGAAGATGGGGACATAGCAGCCTAAGGATTAAGGCAGAGATGGGGGAGATTAACTATGGCACTGAAAAATGCAGAACCAAATAGTGTGATCAACCTACGAGCTGCAATGCAGCATGTTCACTAGCATATACACTTGGCATGTTAGCCACATCATGAATGATCATTTCCACTTACCTTTCGGCCTCCTCTACTTTTATGGGTGCTATATTGTTGTGTGGATAATGAAGTAGATGAGAAAATGGAACTGAGCAGACATGTGAAGATGGAGAGGACAAATGGATTTTATTGGTGAGTGAGAACCTCGATGATTGGAGAGAGACAAGAAAGAGACCTCTAGGTTCTTGAAAAGATCCAGAATGTCTTAGTGCCTGAGGACCGGCACTAGTCTTCGTAGGGGGAAAAATGATAGACCATTTTAATGGCATACTTTAGATACCTCAGGCAAAATTTTGATAGGTCTTTTGCCATGTTTTCTCTTATTTACTCCAAGACTTTATGCTTTAAAACTCCTAATATGTGGTATTCAACCACTAAACCTATGCTATGGACATATGCTAACTTAATATGATTTATTTGGAAGAATATGCTATGTTTATTACTATGGAATTATGATCATGTTTTATGGATGAATTAACTCATTGAGCGATAGATAATGCATATGTACTTTAATGATTATTTTCCATGAATGCTTTCATCCTAACAGTTTAAATGCAGTGCATCAAAGTAGCAACCGTCGTCTTGATCAGGTGAGCACATCCATGCGCTAGATGCCTGACTCGGTCCTACACCAGACGCACACAGATGGAACATTTATGTAGTAGTAGCAGTAGGTTTCTGGTTAATCTAGATGGAGATAGTTGAGAAAAGACTTGGAAAATGCAATTACTTCCCTAATGAAATATAGGAGAGAGTGGGAAGTTATATCTTCTGTCCAAGCAGTTCTTTCCTCTTTTCTAGACCGATTCCATTTCCTGCTTTCTATCTTTTCTTTTTGTTATTTGTTTGTAATAAAAGATTTTCCTTTTCTTAGGGCATGTTGAGTTTAGCAGTTAGATGTTTTCCTTTAAATAAATCCATGCTCCTATGTGAGGAGGGCATTATTATGATAGTTACAATATAGTTCAATTATGTTGTTTTACTATTTATGAGAATCTTCATACTCTGTTATTCATTTTAGTGAGCAAATGAAGTGTTGAGATTATATTGTGTAATTGAGTGTTTTGGGTACTCACCCAAGGGGGCCCACTTGGTGAGGAATCCATAGTTAGATTCATTTAAGTTTAGTTCTCTTTCATGTATTTCTGTCATTTCAATTCCTGTGTTGAATAGCTCCTACATCCAAAGCCACAAGACAACTATCGCTTCCTGCAGCCAAGCAACAGAGTAACTAAGGCATTGTAGTTAGTTTGTGCACTTTTCCATTCTGCTAGCAGCGTTCACTTCCATCATTTACTTTCAAGTATTTACTTTCACAACAATAGCTTAACTTTCTTTCAAGTATTTATTTCATACAACAATACTATAGTTTCCCTTCAAAAGCATTTACTTCCTACAACCATAAAATAGTTTCTTTCCAACATTTTTTTCCTGCAGTGATTATAGAATGAGTGGTTGAGAAATTTCTTGGTGCATATATTTTGTTGTCCTATTTCAAGTAACACGTCCCTAGGTTTGACATATTAAATGAGTTTATTATAAATAGGATGAAGTGCTTAGTTGGATGTCCAATCCCTAAGTTAAAGGATTATGCCTAGTTTTTGAGCCTTTATATTGAGTGGTCACCACCCAATACTCATGACTCAAGGAACTAAAAATTCCCATCCAGAGTTACCATACAAAAATGTAGATAACTATTCATTGCTGTACGACGGCTTGTTATATACTGGCAGATTTTATAAACCAAGTTAACAAGCCTACAAAATATAAACTCCCAGATTTTCCTTATATTACTATTCCCAGATTTTCCTTATATTACTATTCCCAGAACTATATCGTTGTGAGTATATATATTAATTAGCAATTCTTTCAATCACTGAATCATAGACATATGCTTCGCGGGATTGTGTATAAGTTTCAACTTTCGATGTCATTGTTTAGACTAAGAACATATATGGAGTTTCGTCACTAATATCGCTGCCAATTTATCACCGATTTCCTATGAATATATTGTATTCTCTTATAGGTCAGGTTCTGATACCATGTTGTGAAATCAAGATTGTCTTATAGAGAATATATATGAGTGTTGTACTGAAAATAGATTACCATTGTGATTGATCTTTTCACCAGCCATCGATATGCATTTATATCCTTTGAATATTCATGTCTATGAAGATCCATGACCATACGTGGCATATGCTACGTAGGGTGATGACCCTTCATAACTAATTGTTAATATTAACTTCATTGTAACATATATAATTATCAACTGATCTTAATATATATTGCCATATCCGATCGTAGCTATATCTTAATAGTAATGGTATATCCCTTAATTTTCTAGTGCCCTAAATAGGTCAAGTTGGTCAAAATTATCGAATAGGACTAAAATTGGGTAGGATTGATATTTTGGATCTTATGTGAACTATTATCACTTGTTTAAGGTGTTGGAATGGAAATTAGGAGTCTAGGTTTATGAAATAAAACATGCATATTCTCATTAGTTATGAATCATTTAGTAACAATATACATAGATACACATGCAAGCATAAATATAAGGAATCAAAAATTTACAAAGCATAAGACATCCACATAAACATAAATTAGTCTACATCAATACACATGACACATGAATTTCATACTTAAAATATAAACTATATACATTCGTAGAGCATGAAGAAAAATGTATATGTCTAATAATATCATAGATCAAATATATCCAATATGGTTAAATTAGCTTCGTAAAATCCAAATGGATATAGGACATGTCACTTATACAATATAGAAAAATATGTCTAGTAATGCCATATTGGTGTACAATAATCATCCCTAATCTAGTCATTTCCCGAAAGGGGAAGAAAACAAATCCTGGACTGTCTTCGATCATCGGGTCGATGGAGATGCAATACTCTTCCGAGTGCACTCACTAGTCCTCCTATCTAGACTCTTCTACACCTCGAGCTGATAAAATAAAAATAATAAACATCAATAACTAATATACATCAAAATTCAATTATATGATGACATAAAATAAAATATTTTCTTACCGCTACCAAATAGTCGCTATGTACATACACCGAAGGGGCATGTTGACGATCTGGAGTAATGAGTCCCTACAACAATGATCAAAATAATATTTAAAATACATACATGAATATTATTAAAATTTCAATATAAACTATTAAAATAACAATTCAAATTAAGTAATCTATTTCATACCTCAGTTAGTACTTCAAAACTAGCTATAGCCACAACTACGCCACAATTTAAAGTATCGCGAACAATGGGAGGAGTCTCTCCTATAAATAATTGAAAATGAAACAACAAGAGTATTAGGTAGTTATCAAGAATACCTATAATATTTTACAACCCTACTAATTAATAAATGTTACCTTTGTGAAGGTTTCACCGCATCTTTCTGTGTGTGGCGTCGATGTCGTAGCTCCAGCATTAAACTACTGTGCACATGTATGGTAATATATGAGAAAACCAATAATATAAGAATGTACCACTAATTTGTTAATTATAATGCAATATTACATATATACCTATGGACTAAATGATGTCATCACAAATACAAGTGAAGGAATGTGATCACTGCCATGATCACTTTAACTCTGGATTTCAATCATAATTTGTCTACTAATTTAGTTATTCATTTATTTAATAATTAAATATAATCAAGTAAATTAAATTAACATGAAAATAAACATACCTCAATGAAATTTGAACGATCGCCTTCACTCTCTAATGTCAACATCGATGGTCCAACATTTACATGCACAATAAGGTATGAGACAAACATCCATATAATTATAGAATAATCAAATGTATTAGGTAAAAAAATTTATTCGATACATATTTGTGGATTTGACTATGTATTGTATAAGGGGTCCAGGGGTCATTGCCACTATAACCCATACTCTTTCACTTCAAACTTTCATCATAATCAATAGATACTAATTTAATTATTTATTCATTTAAAAATGAATTATGATCAAATAAATTCAATGAACTTGTAAATATTTACCTATGTATTAATTCCAAGTGTTGGATTGAGAAAATCATCATCCATCATTCCATTATCCTCTTCCTCTCTATTGGTAGTACTAAACGTGCACAAGGATCCATAAAAATGACAAAAATGACCCCTCGCAGAATGACCATGGTCACCCTCGACTAGAGGAGTGGTGCACTGAATGAGAGTCTATGTCAAAGCACTAAGCATGCCTAGTGTATCCACCTCCACATGTTCTTTCAAATTGGATGGAATACTAACATGATCCACCTATGGATTTCCATTGGGAAACCTAGGTCCATTAGGGTCACGACGTGCGATAGGTCTATCAAATGATGACCCCTATCTCTTTCCTAAGACTCTAGAAAGTCAAAATAATTTGGCACCTCCTCTAGGACAAACTCACAATTGAGTTTCCTCATTAAATAGATAGGAACCTCAGGATTGTTAGAGGGAGGGGAATCAAAGACCATCCATCATTTGTCCCAAAAGTTTGTTTTTATATCTTCATTGAAGCACCAATGAATTTGGAACCTATTTATTGTAGTTTTAAGAGTTTCAATTTCCCATGGCTTTTTAAAGAATTTCCAAATGTCATATTTTTGTATTTTTTTTCTTTTTTATGCCCTCATGATAATTCATTTGCATAATATTATTTTTTTTCTTCTCTTTTGTCGTGCCACAAATTAAGTTTCCCACTAACTGAACCTACGTGAGTATGGATCAATTCTAATGATTTTGAAAGTGTTTCCCTTCTAGGATTTGTATCAATAAAATATTTTAACCTCCTAATTAAAGATTCTATTTCTGTTTTCCCTCTTTTTATTTGGTTAATCAAATTTTCTTGTGTTCCAAGAGGAGGTTTCTCGATCGGTAGAGATGGATGGGGTTCATTTTCTTGGTTATTTTCAATATTCATTTCTTCATGAGGAGGAGATGGAGGGTTTGCTTGAGGGATTTTTTGGGGGAGATCATTCCTTCATGGCAACTAAAACTATAAATTAAACTTAAATTTCATTACAAATAAGAGAAATAGGTTGTAGAATCACTTACCTCTTCTTCTGGTTTGATTTTGATGACATTTTGGAGCCATTGATTTCTTTTATTTGATGAAGAAAATACCTAAAATATAATGTGTATGCCCTCTATTGCTCGTCTCTTTGCTGAGCTGTGGGTTTGAAGGAGAAAAATGAACCACTTTTGTGGCTTCCCAAACTTTATTTAAAACCTAATAGCATGTGTGTGCTATAGCATGCATGCACTATAGTTTGAATTCCTCAAGCCTAAGGATTGGGCAGTCCAAGCCATATCGCATGCGTGCTATAACACATACGCGCTATAGCTTGCACATGCTATGTACTTCTGGGGACCAAAAAAGGATTTAGCACATTTTTGGACCCCTATCTTCATGCGTATACCCATATGGGATATTAGGCATGTTCCTCAACTTAATAATAATTCAATTTAAGTTGGGAAATTGATCTCTCTAAGATGCAATTTTAGGTTTGAATCCAATAAATGGAAGGTCACAAAAGGGTCTTAATGATTGAAAAATGAAATAAAATCAATGGTTCATACTAGTTAGAAAAGGACAATGAAGTGGGCACTATGATGATAATTCCTAACAATAGCACAAATATTTGGTGAAAGATTTCTAATAATTCACCTCATACAAAGATATGAAAAAGGAGCTGGTGAAAAGAAAGGTGAGTGTATCATCGTAAAATGGAAGCACTTCCCTATTAATATTGTTTATCCCTCCTTAGGGGGTTTTTTGGACCATTATCATGTTGTCCTCTAATTTTTTCCCCTTTTCCATCTTCTGTGCCTGTTTAGGACCCTGATTAGGCCTCTCTAGGCACTATTTTCCTCACCTCACATATTTTCTAGGGGTCTTATCCCCCTGGATTAAGGTTGACCTTGACCTTGACCTTGACCTAGATCAAGGTTGACCTTGACCTTGACGTCTTATCCCCCTGGCTTAAGGTTGACCTCGACCTTGACCTAGGTCAAGGTTGACCTCGACCCTGACCTAGGTGAGGGTCAGCCTTGACCTTGACCCAGGTCTACCTTTTTCATTGGAAAGTGTGTCGAATGCCTGGGGAAACTCAAAAGTATGTTTTCCCACTTCTGGGTCAGATATTTTGGCCTTCAAAGTGGCCACTCTTAAAAAAATATTTAATATAGTTCCACATCTAGGGGTATGAGAATAATTGGAATTTAATTCTACTATGTCAGCCTCTCTAGAAGTTTGTACCCTAGACTTGTATATAAGGAAGTCATCTCCTCTCATTTTCTCTCACATACAAATCATATCATCTAGGTAGAATTTATCAAAAGTGATTGTCTACTTTCAAGCATCCATTGTTATACATGATTTCAAGCTTCCTAGTGTTCAATCAAGGTTTTCAAGTCTTCCTCTCAAGCATTCAAGTTCTCCATTGAAGATCAAGGATTCAAGAATTCAATACTTTGAAGGGATTTGGTTCAAGTATTCAAGATTCATCATTAAAACCCTAGATCTATCCATCATGGTGGTGTGATCTTCCTTCAAAGATCCTTTGTGCATTCTCAAGATTCATTCATTCTTCCTTCAAGGTGGATTCCAATCATACAATCATGGAGGTTTTTATTTACATTTATGGTTCTTAATGTTGAGTCTAAGCTTTCATATTAACATATTTGTTTACATTTTAAATACAATTGCATATCTCTTGAATATCATAGCTTCGTTGTTAGATCTACTTCTGCTACTTTATATAATTCTCCATTTCTATTTTGATTTCAAGGTTAATTCCTAAAATCAAGGTTTGACTAAGTCAAACCCCTCCCCCAACAAAAAAAAACCCTTTTTATCTTGCAGATATAGGTACAGAACAAAAAATTATAGAGAAGATTCAGATATCCTTTTCAAGAAACTTTTGAGGATCCACGAACAGAATTTCTATCAGAGCAACGTAGGCCAAGGTAAAGATAAAGGGGTTAAGGTCGACCTGTATTTGGGTCAAGGTTGACCTTTCTTAGAAAATAAAAATATTTCTGGGTTTTCTCCGTCTCTATGTTTCTGTTCCAGATCTGGTTGCAGAATTTCTAGAAACTCAGTACAGACACCAAAAAATAGGTATTTCGAGATCTTCTATGTTATGAGGTATGTATGTCATTTCATTATTCTTTGCAAATATTTCCAGATTTACATTCCTTATCATTAAAATTAAATTTATGTGGTTAATAGAGGCATAGGGCATGATTTAGGTGTAATCTGTAACACCCCACTAGGAAACCCGTGACGACAATACATAAAATATCTATAAGATGCAAGTAATTTTTTTTTGTTTAACTAGAATAATATACATCATTGTACTTCATGTCTCTAAAACAAAAAAAATACTTTTCTACAACTTGAGTGCAAGATTTATTCAACTTAAGTCCTCACAGGTTCCCTAACATCGCTACTAAAGCAACATTATCTAAACTATTTGCATGCATAAGATATCCATTTAATTATGAGCTTAAAATATCTACATTAATTTTAATGCACCAAGGTAAATTTTCCTAACTTGTTTCTTTCATTAAACATAAGTTAATTGTCTAACATCATCAATCCTTTTATTAACTGATGTCATTAGATCATATTGTTTTTATAAATATCTATTATCCTTTGTACCACTTTCCTCTAAACATTTAGGTAAGACATTAGTATTAATATGGTAGACATTATGCTAGGTATTTCATTAACCCATAAACATGAACCAACCATTAACATTACTATCAAGTTACTATCTTGTTTCATTATTTCATAACTAATCATTTATAAATAATTCCAATCACTAACCTACTATTTATCAACAATTTCCTTTGATCCTTTTATCAAGAGAGAATACATTATTGTTGTAATACATCATTAAATATAACTATATCTAATATTATTTCCCTTATATATGAACAACATAAGAGAATAGGATGAATGACATAAACACTTTATTTTAATGCTAATAACATGTCAAATATATCATATATTCTTTTCCCTTTCTTTTACCTAGGACTACCCATTCCCTAATTGACTACTTTGAATTCAGATTACATCAATACTTCAGATTCTTTATAGGATATTACAATTACATGAATAAAAATACATAAGTACCTCTCAATATATTAAAATATTGAATAGGAAGTCTTCAACTACAGATCTGGAAAGGAACATGTGCTAGGATCATCCAAAGAACCACAAACAATACCTCGATATAAGTATTAACCACCCAACCACGTGGGACCAATAGGCCCACTCCTCTGAGCTAGGAGATAGAAACAAAGGCCCATGCAAGAGGTAACAACTAGGACATTCCTAAGGCGGTGATAACTTATCCCCAAATTCACAAAACAAAAACGAAAGAAAAGAAGGCCACCAAGATTACCAAAGGCATGATCAAAATTGGCAGGGACTCTAAGCTACAAGCTAGGTGAGTGTCATCGCATAGCCCTCACCCCTTGGGTTGTCTTGGTACTAGCCACTCCGGGCCCCGGCCCCCAAGTAGGCACATGCGGAATCGAATGTGTTTCGTACAGACAAGTGTCATTTGATCATACCTACACATAGGTACCTTCTCCCACTCTCATCCATAGCCTTTACTAGTGCTAATGGCATGGGCAAGGCATAAATTAATATTTTTAGTGTTTTAACCCATTCCCGTAAGTTTAATTAAATTTTCACTTGTTAAATAACTCTTCAATCAGTTACCTGGTTCTAGCCACTTAGGGCCCCGACCCCACACTGAGAGCCACTCACCTAGCATACTTAGGTTCCCTAACCTACATAAAATCATCATAATAACATAATAGATCCATAATCTAGTATACAATATTTCATATCAATGTCATAACAACATTTGATTGAGTTTAGGAAAACATATGTTGTCCCT
>MU224994.1:1078569-1098975 GCA_018584345.1 Thuja plicata
GATCCCCTACTGACGTACATGGTAGCAGGGATGAAAATTGTTTGAATAAGATCTTCATAGATCCTATTCCTATTTCATCCTCCCCTATAACCTCTTCAATTGACCTTTACCATAGGGTGTGTGCATGGTTACCTTCATGTTCCCCTATTTGTAGAATTGATGCACCTAGAATGTTATATCCTAAACCTTTGTTGATGGTAAAAGGATGTCCTCAAATAACAATTAAGGGTAAACCTAGAGATCCTTTGGATTTATTTTATATTACGGATTCCATTTCACATTCTTATCACACATGGAATAACCCTCAGCCTATTGGTCAGTTTCTTTACCTCCTTCTATACCTATGCTTCGCCAAGCACCTAGGTTTCCATCTTCCTTTAAGGAGTATGACTTAGTTGAACAATTACGTGCTACTCTCACTAAGATATCTTTATGGGAATTGCTTCAAGCTTCCTCAACATATCATGAGGCATTGCAAAAGGCTTTATCTACCCTTTCTTTTTTTCCTCCTAACCAAGAGAATATTAATTCCTTTTTGGAGTGCATGAATTATGCCTTTTGTACCTCCTATTGTGTTTTACAATGATGATTTACCTCCTGTTGAGGTGCAGAATCAATATGATGCTCTTGTGGTTGTTGTTTCTATTAATCATAGTATCATTCATAGAACATTAATTGACAATGGATCTGGGATTAATGTTTGTAGCACATGGATATGCTTAAGGAAATTAAGGATGATCTTACTACTATTCAACCTGATAATGTCCCTATTCATGGATTTGATAATATTGCAAAGAGAACTTTGGGCCTTATTATGCTACTTGTTAAGATTGGTCTGGTTATTCACAATACATCTATTCATGTTATGCTTGGTCCTTTCAATTATGTTGATGTTTATGAGATTATCATCCATTTCATTATGTTTGTCACTCTTCATGTTTCACTTTCTTATTCTATTATGAGATTGACTAATACTATCCTTCCTACTTTCAAAACTTTCATTAAGAATTTGTGTGGTAGACTTATTTCTCTTTTAGATTATGTAAAGAATATGGTAGATGATGTCCCATTTCATAATCTTCCTAATCCTAATCCTATCCTTCCTAATCCAATTCCTAATATTCCCACTCCTATTTCTCCATCTTTTATCCCTATTTTTTCCCACACTTATGACGGGGCTCAAACTATGGTTCATGATGCAGATGTGAAAGAATTCTTTTATTTACCTTCCCCTTCTTATTCGTTCCATGATGATATTAAAGGGAAGAGAAAAGAAAATTCTTCCAAACCTATCAGTCCACCTTACACAACATTTTTTCATGATCACCGTAAACAATCACCTCCTGTAGAAGCTTTACAAGATATATACACTACAAGATACAATATGGTGGCTAAGCAAGGTTATAAGGGTTTAGGGCTTATTTTTAATGAACAAGGTATTAAATATCTAATTCATTTATCCCCTAAACAAGATATGGATGTTCAAGGATTTTCTCTATCTCAATTTAAGGTGGTTTATTTTGATCGTAGCCCTCCTCTTCATGTTTTTCTTCGAACACCTTCCTTAGATTACCCTGATACCCGTCAAGATGTGGCTAAGAAGGTGTATATTCAGTCAACATGAAATTCTAAGAAAGAAATCTTTAAACCTATGCCAAAATATGCTCTCTCTAAATACAAATGTCCTTTTCACTATAGTAATACACATTTACTTGCTCATTTTGTGCATATCAAGATGTATGTTAGAGAAAGAGCTACTTTAGGAATTATATCTCACTCTCTTGCAGTATTACAATTTCTTCATAATTTCCATACAAGGAATACCCTTCATGCTAGCATTTTTTCTTGTATCCTTCATTTATAAAAGAGAATATGCAAACTAGACTTGGGGATCTTAGTCCAACTCACATGAATCTGATTCTTCATACAAATTGAGGGGTAATAAAAGGCTAATTGATGAGGATTTGATCCTCCTTCTGCTTCGAGTTCCACACACTCAGGCGGGTGCACCTAAAACATATTGAATCTGCATACATAAACACTTTCTCACTAAAACCTTTTATGCATACATGAAAATTAGTGGATAGTTCTCAGACTTACAAGATAGCGGAGTTTAACTTGACCAATCTTATGCAGGATCCAATGTACATGATCTGCTAAGAAATAGGAAAATGGCCAATGTGACAAGGATGAAATCCTTCTTCTCATCGAAACCGGAGGCTCGGGCAAACTAACCCATGGATTTTCTTCTTTAAAGAAACTAACATGTATCCTTACATTCACAGAATGCAAGACATAAACATTCCATCTCTCATACATAAATTTAAAATGATTTGAATAATTTGTTTGATGAAGAAACTATAGGACAAGAAAGAGGCCAGTCCCTTATTAATTGGGCAACAGAGTCATACAAATGTGCATTCTCAAAAAACCCCAATTCCAGACTCAAAAACCTGAATGAAATGCCTTGCAAGCCATTCTTCTCATTTCAATACCTTGACATTAGATTCATATGCATACCTATAACTCTCAGAATTTTAAATCAAGACTTACTCTCTCCTTGAAAGAAACTTAAATTCAAACCCATAGCTACCTTATAACTAGTATATTAACATGCCTTACAAGTTGATATGCAAGAATTAAGACAGTACATACAAAGACATCAAACAAGAATTGAATAGGGATTCAATGGTCTGTATTAAAATTCATCTGAAATTATCCATTTGCAAAACAAAGAACACAAAGAAATAAGACTCCATAGCCTGGAAGCTGCCCAGCAGCATGAATTTCAACATCCTCTATTACAATGGAGAAAAGACTAGATATAGGAGAAATGAAAAAACAAAATTCATCACCAACACATGTCTGTCCCCAAGAAATATCTGCAACAACTCAAACTAAAACTGCAAAAATCTGATTTGATTTTCATTCAATCGGTCTGCAAAATCTTCTTCTTCATTCCGAGACCTTTCCGACAACATATAATACTCTATGGTTTGGAAAAAATTTGCCCTCTGAATCTTTAATTCCAGTTTGCCTTCCCATGCATTTTCTCATTTAAAATTTGAAATATTTGCATTTAAATTTAATCATATTTCAATAGTTGAACTATTGAAATGAGACAAATTAAACTTTAATATTCCCTTTTTTCCAGATTTTGTCTCATTGTGACACTTGTCACCTAGGCTTAATCGATTAATGGGTAGATAGTGTGCATCTTTCCATTAAGCCATTAAGCAAACCCTTAGATCTTGTTGAAGTTGCACACTAGTTAACCCACTTTTTGAAAGAATTTCAAAATAAAAATATTATGAAATCTGAACATCTCACCAGAATGTGCCAAGTGTCACCCTCTGATTGGTCTATAGATCCACTTGGTGCCATGTGTCAATTTCTGATTGGTGCCTCTAAACTACACTACAATTGCACCACTTGGCACCTATTGGGCACCACGTGGCATCCTCTGATTTGGTAACTGATCCACTGGGCACCACTTGTCATTTGTGCCACATGGACCAATGGTTCTGTTGAGATTGTTTAAGCTTTATGTGGATTTTTGACCAAAATTAGGGTGGGGCCCACCGCATGTACTGAGCCTTCCAGCTGGCCAAGAGGCCCACCATGGACTTCCTTTCTTTTCACTTCATATTACATACTAAGTCATTTAGCATATAAAGCATAAATACAACCGGTGCACTATGCATGTGGGATCAAACATTTTTATTGCCTGTGCACAAAAATGCCTGGAAGTGCTTCATTTTCTGCATGTCTTGGACTTGCAACTTCCTATCTCTGTGTGCTAGCAGCCTCCCTTTGGCATCTGTGCTGGCTTTTGAAGATTTAATCCTACATACCATTAACACAACACCTACCAATTTCATTGGCTATGAACTTCAATGCTACATGGATGTCATTGTAAGTGTATTTGCAATGAAATAATCTCCTTCCTGCCTTGCGCTGGCTTCAGCAAAATTCCTATACTAATTTTCCTTTTTGTCTTATGCTTGCGTAGGTATCTTCTTAACACTATGCAGAGCCTTCACTCATTTCAGTGCAGAGACTTCTCCATTCAATGCCTTCCTTCACACAGGCTGGGAGGACGCTAGTGGAAGTTGTTGAGCTTGGCACCTGTCGACTGCATTGCTTGCAAGTTTCTAAAGCCTCTTCAGCAAATCCAATCTGTGCACACCCTGCAATCATCGCATTTCATGAGATGACATCTCTTTGAAGCATTTGTCAAATAGTTCATGTGTCTCTGCTATACTTCCATGATTTGCATTGGCTGGGAAGATGTCGGCCAAGTCATTGAATTTGGCTTTACACCTGTGATTATACTGCAAGTTTTCAAACTATTTTTAACATGTGCTAATTACATTTCTTGGAACTTTCTAAAGCCTTTTCAGCAAATCCGTTTGAGGCATCCTATCAAAAAGTCATCATGCCTTGTCTGTACTTCTAAGTTTTCCATTGGTGGCGTGGGCTAGGTTGTGGAACTTGCCTATACACCAGCGAGTCACATTGCTTGAAATTTTCTAAAGCCCTATCAACAAATCTATCTTGAACATATCCTGCAATCATCTCTATTCATGATATGGCGTCTCCTTAAGGTATCCTACCAAATAGTTCACGTGTTTTGTTTGTATTTCGACACTATGCACAGAAACAGAGGATGTCGACAACAGTCAAGGAGGAGGCTGGCAAGGTTACTGAATTTGGCTTTACATCTGCCAATTGCATTGCTTGAAAACATTTGTGGAATGTGGCTTTACATCTGCGGATTGTATGCTTGAAAAATTCTAAAGCCTTATCAACAAATGAGCTTTGAGCATATACTGCAAACAAAGAATTTCATATAGCTTTTCTTCATCAACAAATCTGTATGTCATTGGATACGTCCACATCATCCACAAAATATAATCAAGGATTGTCTCACCATTAGACCATTTAGGAAGGTGAGGTCCAATATTGCCATCAATAATAACCTTTTCTTCTTCCACAATTCTGGATATACTAGCATCATTTATGCTGGACAAAGTGGGAAGTGCCTCTGCAATCCCTACAACACTGCTTCGAAGGGGCCCAGGAATATCAATCTAAAATGAGTAACTCTATAATTTACCAATCCGTGTAGTAACTACAAAGGATTGAACACCTTATTTGAAAGATTATGGATAGATTGGTTCAACAAATCAAGTTTTTTCATGTCCTTCAAAAGGCAAACTCTTTGTTCTATAGCTATACACTTTTCTACTCCATAGATACCATCACAGAATCCAAGTGCCCATTGACTATAATTGTGAGTGAATTGAGAATTATATATCTCCAACCATAGAACATCTTTGTCTTCTTCTTTAGATTTGCCCAATTCCCTATCCATTATGTCTTGAGGAGTTTCCTTAACCTTATTAATTTGACTCTTGCTCACGTTTGACCAATGACATTTTTAAAAACCCCTATATCAAACTCATCTGCTACACACAATAATGTAGCCAATAAAAAAACTTTTATATCTCTATAATAATGATCCGAAGAATAACAATTGGCCTCTGGAACTGGCTTAGAAAACTGACAAAATCCAGTAATCAGAATATGGCGGTAAGAACACACATCCTATGATTGAAATTATTCCATTCTGCAAAGCTGCATTTGATGAAACCAAACAGGTGAAAAGATTTTAATCGCCCAAGTTGCCTATTCAGAACAATTCTGCAAATCACCTTGTCAGATAGCGGTAAACGCATTTGGTTTTGACTTTGAAAACAAGTCAAATGATCTCCTGAGGATCCAAGCTTTTGAAAATTGGAAGTGTTCTATATGGAGAATATGGATCTAGAAGGGTGGCTCTTGGCAATTATCTAGACACATTTGGCAGCCTCTCGAAAGTAGCCACTTGAAAATGCAGAAAAAAACAAACATGAAGAATATCGATTACTACAAATGAAAGGAAACTTGAAAAGTGTGCAAACAAAACCCTCAGGATTTGAGACCTAGAAAAATTGAAGTAAATTTTTTTTATAATTCAGGGAAACCACTTTCTTGATGTGATCAATCATGGTATTCAAGATATAACCTTGTAAACAGGGCCTCTGACCAAACTGTACAACTGATCTGTATCAAATTATTAGAAACTACAAATGGAATTAGATTGGTAAATTGGACAAATGGATTCATCATAACTTGGAAATCATCAAGATAGCACATTGCCATGCCTAGAATATAGGGGAGCTTTTAATTATCCATTTCATTCAACCGGGTGTGAAATTGTAAGACCTTAAAGTAGGTCATTCAGAAATCTGCATTTGACAGTTTGGTACACTAATAGAAGCTACAAATGGAATGGGCTTAGTAACTTGACCAAATAGACTTGTCACAACTTGAAGACGGAGACTCAAGAATTATTTGACCTCTATAATGGAGTACAACAGGAATTTTTTCAATTAGGTCACTATGTCAAAAGTTACAATCAGTCAAACAGGGCTACTCAGAATTCTGATCAATTACACAATGCATGACAACATCAAACTACCAACTTTGAGGGGTTTGAAAACTAGTCAAAACATATCGAAATGAATTGGGAGTTGAAACATAGGTTCTTTGATATGCATACTAAATTTCCCCAAAGTAGCGGGTCATGAAACATTTCTAGGTGCAAGATATTCAAAGGCAAACTAGGCTAGTTACAACAGATTGATACTTAGGCACAAATGCAGATTTTGACAAGTGCTCAAAACAAGACATCACGAAACAACTTGAAACTTGAAACTGATGAACTGGGATTTCTTCAAATTCCTAAACAAGAGTGATGAGTACTTAACATACATGGAAAACTTCAGAATCTCATCAGAGAAAATAGGCTCAAAAGGCACTTTAGGGGGTTAAAATGCAAAATTTCAATATGGTACTTCAAAAACCCTTACTACTTTTTTCAGTCCCAACAGTGGATCTGACTGTGGATGTGTGCCTCATGCAAGCATGCAGAGAAATTTAAGAATCTCATGGTACAGTAGACCATCCAAAACTTCAAATCAAACTTTCTCCTTTCTCTTTCTCTCTCTTCTCTTTTGAATCTTACTTCTCCAAAAATAGGGAACCCCTTATTGAAAGGAAACACACCACACAACTGAAAGGAAAGTGACTATACAACATGTACATCATTTACAAAATGCCTCAAACATCTCCACAACTTAAATCAACACTTGCCTCTGTCATAAACCTGATTTTCATTTACATTTTCTTGAGGTAAGCTAAAAATATCATTCATATCAATTTCACCAATTTCATGTACATCTTCAATCTCCTTGTTTGGAAAAACAAAATAACTCTCTTCATTTTCATAGTGCATATAAAAAATAGACACACTTTCTTCATCTTTTCCACTATGAAAATATACATCAGCATGCTCATGAATACTAATATCAAACTGAAATTCATCCTCATAAAATGATTTATGCATGCTATCAATCGGAAACATAAAGTGTTCAAACTCTACTTCACCAAATGAGTCATATATGTCATGAATTTGTAACTCACCTTGTGTATCCAACTGGAAATCAAATGAGTAATTAGACTTTTATTCACACATGTCATCAACATCAGCCTCAGAAATTACTCCATAATTTTTTAGTGTATCTTCACAATCACACAAAGAATTAGCAACAACATGAAAGTAATCATCATAAAATTTGTTATCACATGCCGGCTGATTTTCAGCAATTACTTGATCATATCTCTCATCATCAAATACAACATTTGCATCGTAATCATTTTCACAACTAGAAGAGAAGCAATCTGATTTCTTACTGCAGTATAACACTGCATCATCATCAAAATCATAACTAACCAAATCTAAAACTTCATCATGCTCTTCAAAAAGTGGATTGATAATTCCATGCAAAGCTCCTTTGTACACATTTTGACAAATGATGGGTTGATCCACATCAATATCATCATCATACAATGGGTTAACAAACACCTTGAGACTACTTTCAACATCATGTGTACTTTCAACATATGAGGAAGAAAAATCACTTACAGCTTCATGGCATTCCTTTGCACAACCAGGTAACTCATCATTATGTGTAATGTATTCTTCAACTACTTCTTTATCCTCATATTGCAATGATTAACTTATTTCAAAACTATCAACTACAAGCTGATTTATACCATGCAGGGATAAAACATCATTTTCAGATTCGGAAGAAAGAACTCTACCTTCATATTCATGAGAAAAATCACTCCCATTATTGCTCTCTTCTTCCCATGTTGCATCAGACTCGTAGGAAGATCAAAAAACACTTTCATTGTCCTCACCTTCACTTGGATAACAAGTTTCAACCTCATCATCATCACTAGACTGAGGTATATACTGATCACTTTCATTTTCATTCGATTCCCCTTCATGCCATGAGAGATCAACACTCTTGTTCTCATCACTTGAAACACATCTTTCAGCTTCTTCATTCCTATAAGACTGAGATGCATGTTCTTCAACATCATCATTAGTAACATTCTCAACATAATACAATTCATTAATAGGAGAAGCAAAAACTGAAATCACTTTTTGTATTTAGGAAACATCAAGTGAATCAACTTTATCATCTACTGATGTAACATTAAAAACACATGTGTTCTTTTCAACAAAAATAGAATCAACTCTTTGTGACAAAGAAACTTCAATAGCACATGTTCTTAAGTCTGAAATTTCAACAACATTATTTGCAACAACAGGGCATACTACATGCTGATATGAATTTGAAACTTCAACATGACATTCACTTTCACTTTCAAATGCATCTTGCCGGCAAACACCTATACAGAGAAATGGTTCTTTGTCAGTCTATACTTAATGTTATTTTCAATCTCTATAGCTGCCATGAATGCTTGAAGAAAAGTCTTAGGTTCTTTATCCTGCAACAAATAGCTCATATCCTTATCAAATGCATCAAAGTAGATAACAACACACACTTGATCATTGGGTCTACAATTTTCAGGGATATCATTATAAACCTTTCCAAATCTGATGTTAAAATTAGGAACTAGTTCTTCATTCTCAATCCTAATTTGTAACAACTTAGTAAATGCATCATGTACACTTACTCTTTCACCAAATTGCAACATGAAGGATGAATGCAACTCACTCCAAGAGGATATCAAACATGCTGGTAAAAAAGAAAACCACTCACAAGCATCATTTCTTAAAGTCTGGACAAACAATTTCATATGAACATCTTCATGTGCAATCTCAAAATCATCCATCAAATCAACAAACAACTGAATATACTGACTTGCTGAATCATGTTGTTTCTCACAAAATATTGGCAATTTGTCTCTAATGCCATTAGGAATAACATTGGGAAAACCATGTATGCCATCAAAAAAAAATGGCATGTACCTTCTAGTACAGATAGATCTATTGATACTACTGATGGGCTGCCTACTAGGTGAACTGAAATCTTCCATTCTTCATAGTTTTAAGAATTAATTCACCAGAATGAAAATCAGATTTCTATTTTGCAGTAGATCTATAATCTCTCAACTAAATTTTACAACAACATACTTCAATACTTCACATCAAACATGCTGAAACCTTTTCTTACTGAAGTATGCAACCAAACTCAAAATTTCTCCTACTTTGTGTTGAAACCACTTAATGGAGAACAACCATTTGTATAACTTTCTTTCTTGAAAAGATGAAGATTACCTGGACCAGAATTGCAGCAGCTGATCCTTTTTCTTTCTTGACTTGAACCACTACAGATTTACAACCTTTTGTGTAGCTTCATCAGGTTCTTTCTTGGTAGATTCATCATCTCCTTACAGAGGAGAACTTTCAAACATCAAAAGCTATTTTCTAAATTCTTTTCAATTCTAGGTTCGTTCTAACCAACAAAGTCACACAGTCTTTCTCTTCCTTTCACTGGAAATAAAAACACACTATCCAGGATACCTCTCTTAAAGATCTGAAACAAATTTTAGTTTCTTTTTCTTGACACTCTTTCTTGATTAGACTTGAATATTGATTCAGACAAGCAAGGAAACAAACGCCTTAAACTTCCCGATCTTAGACATCAAATAACAACTAATAATTAGAAATTACACTGGAACAAAACAACCAAGATTCTCGAAATTTAAAATAGAGTCACCACCCATAACATGTATGGGATTAGGATTCAAAATCTGTTCCAGAAATGAAGCAACAAATGATTAGCTCCTTTGAGATTTTAAACTTCACCTCTTTGACATATTACAATTGCTGGGGTATTTTGATTTGTAACTTTTAACACCAGAGATTTACTGATTTCTTTAACAATATTTTCTCATTGCTATCCCCAACAGTTTCAATGAACTCAGAACTGGATCAAAAGATTCTGAAAATACAGCACCAGAAAATCTAGAATAGATTAAACATGATTTCCTTCAACCCATCCCCAGTAGAGTTGCCATTTTGTTAGCACTTTTCGGATGGGGAAAACCCACTTGAAATCTGATTTACTTAAACACACTAGAGATTTATTGATTTCTTCAACAAGATTTTTACATCTTACCTCCCCAGTAGAGTTGCCATTTTGTTAGCGCGACTCAGATGGGAAAAACTCTTTCTCTGGTAGTTATGAATACTTGTCTGCAACCAGATTCTGGGATACCTTTTATATATGACCTTTAAATAACTTTATCCCCAGTAGAGTCACCATTTTTTTAGCATTTTTTTTCGCATCCTTCAGTTCTAAAAGAGAATATGCAAACTAGACTTGGGGATCTTATTCCAACGCACATGAATCTGCTTCTTCATACAAATTGAGGGGAAATAAAAGGCTAATTAATGAGGATTTGATCCTCCTTCTACTTTGATTTCCACACACTCAAGCAGGTGCACCTAAAACATACTGAATCTGCATACATAAATACTTTCTCACTAAAACCTTTATGCAGAAATGAAAATCAGTGGATAGTTCTCAGACTTACAAGATAGGGGAGTTCAAATTGACCAATCTTATGCAGGATCCCACCTACATGATCTCCTAAGAACTAGGAAAATGACCAATGTGACAAGGATGAAATCCTTCTTCTCTTTGAACCTGGAGGCTCAGGTAGGCTAACCCATGGATTTCTTCTTTAAAGAAACTAACATGTATCCTTACATTCACAGAATGCAAGACATAAGCATTCCATCTCTCATACATGAATTGAAAATGATTTGAATAATTGGTTTGATGAAGAAACTACAGGACAAGAAAGAGACTAGTGCCTTATTAATTGGGCAATAGAGTCATACAAATGTGCATTTTTAGAAAACCCCAATTCAAGACCTAAGAACCCGAATGAAATGCCTTGCAAGCCATTCTTCTCATTTCAATACCTGGACATCAAATTCGTATGCATACCTATAACTCTCAGAATTTGAAATCAAGACTTACTCTCTCCTTAAAAGAAACTTAAATTCAAACCCACAGCTACCTTATCACTAGTATATTAACATGCCTTACAAGTTAATATGAAAGAATTAAGACAGTACATACAAAGACATCAAACAAGAATTGAATAGGGATTCAATGGTCTGTATTAAAATTCATCTAAAACTATCCATTTGCAAAACAAAGAACACAAAGAAATAAGACTCGATAGCCTGGAAGCTGTCCAAGAGCATGAATTTCAACATCCTTTGTTACAGTGGAGAAAAGACTAGATATAGGATAAAGGAAAAAAATAAAATTCATCACCGACACCTATCTATCCCCAAGAAATATATGCAACAACTCAAACTAAAACTGTGAAAATCTGATTTTATTTTCCTTCAATTGGTCTACAAAATCATCTTCTTCATTCTGAGACCTTTCCGGCAACATATAATACTCTATGGTTTGGACAAAATTTGCCCTCTGAATCTTTAATTCCAGTTTTCCTTCCCGTGCATTTTCTCATTTAAAATTTGAAATATTTTCATTTAAATTCAATCATATTTCAATAGTTGAAATATTGAAATGAGACAAAATAAACTTTAATATTCCCATTTTTCCAGATTTTGTCTCATTGTGACACTTGTCACCTAGGCTTAATGGCTTAATGGGTAGATAGTGTGCATCTTTCCATTAAGCCATTAAGCAAACCCTTAGATCTTGTTGAAGTTGCACACTAGTTAACCCAATTGTTGAAATAATTTCAAAATAAAAATATTATGAAATCTGCACATCTCACCAGAATGCGCCAAGTGTCACCCTCTAATTGGTCCGCAGGTCCACTTGGTGCCAAATGTCAATTTTTGATTGGTGCCTCTAAACTACACTACAAATGTGTCACTTGGCACCTATTGGGCACCACATGGCATCCTCTGATTCACTGACTAATCCATTGGGTGCCACTTGATCCTTAAGGTATCCTACCAAACAGTTCACGTGTTTAGTTTGTATTACTACGCTATGCACAGACAGGGAGGATGCCAACAAAAGGCAAGGAGGACACTGGGAAGGTTACTAAATTTGGCTTTACATCTTCCAATTGCATTTCTTGAAAACATTTGTGGAATGTGGCTTTACACCTACGGATTGTATGCTTGAAAACTTCTAAAGCCTTATCAACAAATGAGCTTCGTGCATATACTGCAAACAAAGCATTTCATATAGATTTTCTTCATCATCAAATCTGTATGTCATTGGATGCGTCCACATCATCCACAAAATATAATCAATGATTGGCTCACCATTAGACCATTTAGGAAGGTGAGGTCCAATATTGCCATCAATAATAACCTTTTCTTCTTCCACAATTCTGGATATACTAGCATCATTTATGTTGGACAAAGTGGGAAGCACCTCTGCAATCCCTACAACACTGCTTCCGAGGGGCCCAGGAATATCAATCTAAAATGAGTAACTCTCAAATTTACAAATCCGTGTAGTAACCCCGAAGGATTGAACACCTTATTTGAAAGATTATGGATAGATTGGTTCAACAAATCAAGTTTTGTCATGTCCTTAAAAAGGCATGCTCTTTGTTATATAGCTATAGGCTTTTCTACTCCATAGATACCATCACAGAATCCAAGTACCCATTGACTATAATTGTGAGTGAATTGAGAATTATAGATCTCCAACCATAGAACATCTTTGTCTTCTTCTTTAGATTTTCCCAGTTCTCTATCCATTATGTCTTTAGGATTTTCCTTAACCTTATTAATTCTACTCTTGCTCACCTTTCACCAGTGACATTTTCAAAAACCCCTACATCAAACTCATCTGTTACACACATTAATGTAGCCATTAAAATAACTTTTATCTCTATAATACTGATTTGAAGAATAACAATTGGCCTCTGGAACTGGCTTAGAAGACAGACAAAATCCAGTAACCAGAATATGGCGGTAAGCACACACATCCTATGATTGACATTCTTCCATTTTTCAAAGCGACAGCTAAGGAAACCAAACAGGTGAAAATATTTTAATCGCCCAAGTTGCCTATTCAGAACAATTCTGCAAATCACCCTGTCAGATAGCGGTAAACACATTTAGTTGACTTTGAAAACAAGTCAAATGATCTCCTGAGGATCCGAGCTTCTGAACATTGGAATTTTTATATATGGAGAATATAGATCTAGAAGGGTGGCTCTTGAAAATTATCCAGACACATTTGGCGGCTCCTCGAAAGTAGCCACTTGAAAATGCAAAAAAGAACAAACATGAAGAATATCAATTTCTGCAAATGAAAGGAAACTTGAAATGTGTGCAAACAAAACCCTCGGGATCTAAGACCTGGCAAACTTGAAGTAAATTTTGTCTATAATTCAGGGAAACCACTTTCTTGATTTGATCAATCATGATATTTAAGATATAACCTTGCAAACAGGGCCTCTGACCAAACTGTGCAACTGATCTGCATCAAATTATTAGAAACTGCAAACGAAATCAGATTGGCAAACTGGACAAATGGATTCGTCATAACTTGGAAATCATTAGTATAACACATTTCCATGCCTAGAATATAGGGGAGCTTTCAATTATCCATTTCATTAAATCGGGTGTGAAATTGTAAGACCTCAAAGTAGGTCATTTAGAAATCTGCATTTGACTGTTTGGCACACTAATAGAAGCTACAAATGGAATGGGCTTAGCAACTTGACCAAATAGACTTGTCACAACTTGAAGACGGAGACTCAAGAATTATTTGACCTCTATAATGGATTACAAGAGTAATTTTTTCAATTAGGTCACTAGGTCAAAAGTTACAGTTATTCAAACAGGGCTACTCAGAATTTTGATCAATTACACAATGCATGACAACAACAAACTACCAACTTTGATTGTTTTGAAAACTAGTCAAAACATATCAAAATGACTTGGGATTTGAAACATAGGTTTTTTGATATGCATACTAAACATCCCTAAAGTGGCAGGTCATGAAACATTTCTAGGTGCAAGATATTCAAAGGCAAACTAGGTCAATTACAACAGATTGATACTTAGCCACAAATGCAGATTTTGACAAGTGCTCAAAATAAGACATCACGAAACAACATGAAACTGACGAACTGGGATGTCTTCAAATGCCTAAAAAAGAGTTATGAGTATTTAACATACATGGAAAACTTCAAAATCTCATCAGGGCAAATAGGCTGAAAAGGCACTTTAGGGGGTTAAAATGCAAAATTTCAATATGGTACTTCAAAAACCCTTACTTCTTTTTTCAGTCCCAACACCTCGTTCTTCTATAGTATAGATCTTCCCCCCTCTTATCTCTTGACTGGGGGGAAAGAGGTATTTTCTCTCATTTTTTTAAGGATCCATTATTCTCTAAGCATCTATTTTGTTTTGATCTTAATTGGTTATTCTTTCCATATTTAATCCCTATGGTTTTGTATTATGATATGGTACATCCTTCCTTTTCTCACAATCATACATATCTCTCTTCTAGTATTCATGATATCTTTTCTAAAACTTTTTTTTTGCAAAGATATCTCTTTGTTACAACATATCTTGATTTGATTGGTATATCCCTTTCTTTCATCCTTGGGGGGCAAGGTTTTCCTTCTTTCTCACTATCTAAGGATCCACTTTCCTTAGCTTAGTGGCATTTGTTTATTCTGCAACATTATTTTTTTATAATGAGTTACATTTTGGCTATGGATACCCTTTTATATGAGAGGTGACTATCCTAATTCATCACCTCTTATTTATTTTTCAAATTATGTTCTTTATAAGCTCTTTCCCTTTATTTGGACTAGAGTTTGTTTCCTTTATTCCATGATTCCTCTTCCTCTTGATTGTAGGGGGCTTGATGATTGAATCTTTGATCCCTCTTTTCTTTTCTTTGTAAGATGATATTTTATCCAATGCACTCCTCTAATGTGGGGGTCTTGTTAATAAGATCTCTTCCTCTTTGAGGATTCTTTTTCCATAAGTGACATATCCTTTTTCACGATTATATATGCTCTTAGATGTAAGGGTCAATACTCCTCGCTAAGAATATAGTGTACATTGTTGCTAATAGGATATCTCCTTACTTTGTAATGTAAGTATCCTCCTCTTCCTTATCATGTCTATTAGGTAGCCACGATAAGGAGGGGGCATATATAGGGTCTTCCTTATACTATAGTTTACATTTTACAACATGCTAAATCCTTGTAAGGTAACGTACATAACTTTCTAAATCCTGAAGAGACACACATTTTTTTATTTTTGGTAAATCCTTGGAAGATAATGCACATTAGTTGCTAAATATTGAAGAAGATACTATTAGAATGAATTTAGAATAACTGAGAGGGGAGGGGTGAATCAGTTATCCTCAAGTCCAAATGTGCCCATTAAAACTTTATACCAATTGAACAATACAGATTTGCCCGATAGCAATCAATAATAAAAGTGTGCAGTTTAGTGTACTAATGAAATAAGCTTGCAGAAAATTAATAGTAAAACACAAAATAAGGATTCACACATTTTGACACCATGATTTAACGTGGAAACCCAATATGGGAAAAACCACTAGTAACATTCTACCAAAATTTCACTCTTCTGAAGTGAACTCTGTTAGGAGCCAACCTTGTTAAAGGTTACAAAACACACTATCAAATGTGACCTGGTTAAAGGATTTAAAACACCATGTTAGGAGTGGCCTTGTTAGAGGACTTAGAATATTCCAATTTGAATGTCACCTTTCTTAAAGGATTTATAAAATGACTCTTAGGTCAACCTAGTTAAAGGATTTGAATTGATATAATGGTTAGAAAGTAATCAACACGTGTGATTTTATTCATACAACTTACTTTGCAAATCTAGATCCAATTCATCTCTAATGCTAATTCATTGAGTGGCCTCCATTCTCACTTCAATTTTCAGATCTGCTTGGAAATTTGTCAACCAATCTGTCTCTGCTTCTCTATTCAGCCTTCTCTGCTAGGTCATGCCAGTCAGTCAATTAACCATGCAAACCTCTTTCATACACTACATACTCTACACACTCATGAATAACCCCTTGAGGTTATCATATACCTCTTCATCTAGGATAGATAAATATTTTTCCGCTTAATCAAGATCGTAGATCTTAGGTTAGGTCAGATCCAATGGATCTTTCCATCATTACATTTAATTTATTTCTCCAATAAAATCACCAATTAAATCTTTAATCCATGCAAAAATAATGATTTCCCATGCATTTTATTAATGTGGACCAAAATTAAATATCCATAACAAACTTCACATATTCCAATAAATTTGATTATGTCGGTCAGAGATCTCAAATCTCATCAATTACCAAAATATTGTTGCTCAGCCAACACTGTGTTCTTTCGCTCGATTTCCTCTGTGTTCCTCAGCATTTCATTGGTACTCAGCCATCACTGACTTCACTCGCCATCAACTTTGAATTGCTTGACATCAAACTCACAGGGAACTATCAGTGAAAGATAAACAATGTATCAGTTTGCCAATGTGCCAAATGATCAAGTACCGTTATGTTTACTCATAACTCAATTGTTTCCCTTGGTCTTCTTGTTATCCTCTTCTTCAAATAAATAGATATTGTACTCAAATAGATAGCAATAGAATCACCACATAAGGTTTTCCATCAATGACAAAACAACAATTGTTTCCATTATAGCTTTCCAAGCAATCTTTCCAACAATCTCCCTCTTTGGCATTGATGGCAACACTAAACAATAGAACAATAATTTTCAACCATAGTTACCATACAATCCAAAGAGTCTACCTATGTTCCTTGATATGAACAAATCTTCTTTAATATATTTAGCTACATTCTGATTCTCCATCTATGTATGTCTTCCACCAGTAAACTTCTCCTTCTATCTTTCTCAATATATTTCTCCCTCTTTCAGTAAGCTTCTCCCTCTTTGACAACAATGAAAATGATGTTGACATCTTCATCATGCAGATTCATTTGTTCTAAACTCTATATCTTGTTGTCCTTTTCATCATGGTTATGACTGATTTGCTTTTTCCATCCTTGTTTATTTTTCACAACTTTAGGCAACATCCTAAAGTGTGACTGCATGTGCATCAATGTGAAAAATATTTTGAATATAACATTTGATGCAACAGTACCATTCTAAACTAATTAGCCTTAGTTAGGGGAATCACCCGTAATTTACCTCATAGATACTCATGAACATCCTTGGGTAGTTCCTTTGTAAATATGTCTGCTAAATATTCCTTAGTGTTCACATACTCCAGTCTCACTTCCTTCTTCTAAACTAGCTCCCTCAAGTAATGATACTTGATAGCTATATGCTTTATCTTAGAGTGCGCTATAGGTTTCTTATAAATATTAATGGCACTCATGTTCTAATTAATAAAAACAGGTTTTACAAGGACCCGAAACCTTTACAAAAAACCAAAGAGTACAGAAGGTTTTACAAGGACCTGCAACCTAGTTTAAAAGATACACAGTTTGAAAAGCAAAAACATCTTTGCCAAGGCAACAGAATAGAAAGGGACAACAATACAACAAATCGAACAGAAGAAAGTCCCAAAGTTAAAATAGGAAACAGCAGGGACAGCAAAAAAAGACCAACCAGGAAAAGCAGAGAAAAAAACAATTACATTTCTTTAACCATCTCTTCCGCTTCCAGGACCATGAGTTGCATGTTGTTAACCGAGGTTTTCAGTTCCTCAGTATCTTTGTCCTCCTTTGGGATCTTTTTCCTCGCACTGGCTCTGGTTCTCGATCCCGGTCCTGTCTTCTCCATAATGCTGCTATCTTTTTCCTTATTAATCATTTCCAGTTTATCCATGAGGATTTGAGCATGACCACAGTAGGCTTTTAAACTTATGAGACACTGTTCCCAAATTTTCTTAACAGTAGTCTCCAATATTTTAACATTTTTGTGCAAACACTTGATATCCTCATCCCTGTTGTCCTTTTCCATTTTATCTTTAATTTGTTTAACTTGTTTTTCCACACTTTCCACCTTATTGGCATATTCCACCTGAGCTTCTGAATTGCCGACAACTTCCTTCATCTCCTTCAGACATTCCGCCACTGTTTTATCCTCTATCCCCATTCTGTTAAGAATTTTCATCTCCTCCTGTGTTTTCTCAACTTGATTTTTGAGAGTAATCTGATCATTATACATAATTTTAATGAAACCAGAAAAATCATCGATAATACCTTTATTATTTTTCTTATCAGACTCTCTTTCTTCCATATTTAGAGGGTTTTCCATGAGCCCAAATTCCCCAACTTTATTCTGATCCTTAAAGACATCCTCCTTCTGAATGTCAGTTTTCAGCTCCCTTTTTTTGATCTCTGAATCATCTTTTTCATTCTCTATGTCTTCTTTTTTCTTCATCTTCCTCTTATCAGGGGTTTTCTCCTCCTCATCAGAGGTAAGAACAATTCTTCTTGAGCTGGTGTTATAGTTTCTACGGGTCTCTTTCCCCTCAGCTCTCTTCCTTTTCTTAACCTCCTTTTTACTTTTCTCGTTCTCCATCTCAGTTTCAGAATCCTCCATCTGGGAATTCCTCTATTTTTTCTTTTTGTTACCCACCCCCATTTCAGTCTCGGGCTCTGAGTCAGCAGTCTGTGTTTTCTTTTGGATTTTAGCTTTACCCTTTTGTTTTCTTCTTTCAATTTCCCAATCCTCATCGCTTTCCTCTGTTTCTGACCCTTCCTAGCTATTATTCTTCTTCTTTTTTGGATTACCCTTTTTCTTATTTATTGGTGTTGAGAAACCCTTAGCCTCTCCTTCGCTTTCTGTGTTTTCCTCAAACATGCTGTCATCCTCCTCTCCTTCAGTTTCCTCCGTATCTTTAATTTTCTTCTTCTCCATAGACCTAGCCTGTTTTTTAGTTTTCATCACCTCGTAGACCAGCAACATGAGTCCCTGGTGTGAGGCATGATCCCCCTTGGGATCTTTCTGGTAGCTAGTTATAGTAGCTTCTAAGGAACTAAGAAAATAATAAGGAAAGCTAATTTTCACCTTATGTCTGAAGTGATTTAAGAGCATAAAATGATGCCCTGTAGCTCTGGTGAACCTACCATCCAGCGTTATATAACTAATGAGGACATACAAAACATACCTCCAAGGCCTGGATATGCGTTTAGGGTTGTGATACGATGTGTCAATCTTCACCAGTCTCTTCTTTTCTTTCTCATTAACCAGGAAAGTCTCCCAGGCTTTATTTGATATAATCCTGTCGTGGTAGAACTTGAGCCCCTCCGTATCCATGCCCGTAGCTTCAGCGACAATCTCCTCTATCACTTCCAAATACTCACCGTCCACTAAGATTTTCCCTTCCTTCCAGGTTTTCTGAAAAATCCTTGTAATATTTGGGTCTCCCCCATGCAACCACTCCAAATACACAGTGAGGCCACCATCTTGCAGAATCCTCCACACCTCCTCGTTCCTTTTCCATTTGCTACAACTCACAGGTTCAATTCGCTTCTTATTTCCTCCCATTATCTCTCTACAAATTCTGTAAGCTATGTTCTCAGCTCTACAAGTAATGCCAAAGACTCATTTTTGAGAGAGGAAAATGACCCATAAAACGTGCCAAATCCCGCTTGAAATGATAGCCTTATGCTGCCGCCTTTTATGGCCATAATGGCACCTTACTTGATTATCATTGATTTCAAAATAACTTTCCATTTATGATTACTTTCTGACAACTCTTCCGGCGCTCGTCCTCGAGCTTTAACTTCACTTCAATTGGCAGCATATTTTCATTATCCCACTGATCCACCTCATCCCTTTTGCTTGCATAATTGGCTGCCCAGTCAGCTATACCATTTGCTTCATGGTAATTATGTGTTATAATACAACACTCAAAAGACTTGATTATCTCCTTTGCTTTTTGAATAGTATTTTGTATTGTCCATGACGCGGGAAATTCATTGTTTAAACACTTGACTATATTAAGAGAATCTCCTTCAACCCATAGTTTGGAACAACCTCTCTCTTTAG
>MU224994.1:1102242-1113569 GCA_018584345.1 Thuja plicata
GAGCCAACCCTAATATGAGCTGATAAAGAACAAAAGTAATGATTAAACCAACCATTGGAGATAAGAGCCCTATCCAACCTGACTTGTATCAACTCCTCACCCGCTCTTCTATTACTCCATGTATACTTAGTACCCTGTAGGTCAACATCATGAAGATAATTATTATCAATAAAATTCATTAAATCCATCCTTCTTTCCAAATTGGGTTGGCTACCACCATATTTTTCTTTTTCTTCTAAAGGGGTATTAAAGTCACCCATCACTATCCAATCATCAGAAGTGAAAGTTTTTCTCAAAGCTGACAGATTCTGCCAATAGACTTCTCTCCCTTTTTTAGTATTAGGAGCATATATGTTAGTTACAACCCAAGAAGTGTTTTCCTTAATCTGCCTAAACCTTATACAAACCATATTTTCTCCTTGATAGATAATGTCTCCTTTAATAGTATCTTCATTCCAAACCGTTGCTATTCCCCCTGAGGCTCCATTAGAGTCTCCCCCACAGATAATGCCCCTCTTAAAAAATCTAAGTTTTCAACTTTTTCTTTCAGCATTTTAGTTTCTTGAATCAATAAAATATCAGACCTATTATCCCTAATTAAGTTCCTAACTATATCCTGCTTATGGGGGTTATTCAACCCCCTAATATTCCAAGAAATAATCTTCATGATTTAACAAAGGATCCTACCTCTAGGATCCGCTGACTACCATCCGCAGTGTTCCTTTTGGTCTCCTTGTTTCTCACCTTTTGACTTGATGGCCTCCCTGGTGATGCTAATCCTGCTCCGACATCTCCATTTTTATTGCTTCTTGTTGAAACCTTTCTATTTTGTGCCTCTTTATCTTTCTTCCCCTTTTTTCTTTCCCCTTTGGTATTTTTCTCATTTTCTTTATCACTTTTTTCTCCTTCCAGAATTTGTGTAATCTCATTTGCATCCCCCCATTTGGATTTGATTGTTCCTCCTGAATTCTAATTTTCCCCTTTTGTGTTTCCCCTCTTAGGTGTAACTACCTCTTGATTTTTTTCCCCCCTTTTTGGGGTCTCGTTTGGACTTTCTGGGCTACCTCTCAGCTCCATCTTACTATCTTGCTTTATTTCCTCTTTCTTCTCTATTGTATTAGTAATTTCTATCTGAGAATTACCTTCTCGGTTGTAATCATTTTTATCCTCCTTTACTTCTTCCTCCCTTTCTTCATCTCCCTTTAAATCCTCTTCCTTAAACTCCCCTTCTTCTATTTGGGCTTCGTCTTCTTCTATTTCATCATCTTCCATTTGGCTTTCATTTTCCTTTTCATTTGATGCTTCTATTCCCCAATTCTTAGGGTCCTCTGTATATGAACCTGACATTGTGTTAGCACTTTTAGTCTTCTCAATAGTTTCTTGTTCTTCTTGCTCTTTTCTCTATCCTTCACTATCTTTGCTCTTAGCTTCTTTAATTTTTTTCCCTACTGGGATCCATTTCTGAGTTTTTTTCTGAATAATAATTTTTTCCGGACATTTTTTTGCCAAGTGACCCGCCTTTTTGCAGTGGAAACATGCAAAGGGTATAGATTCATACTCTATGGCCTGTTCCCACATGCCCAGCTTAGATTTCAAACTTATTTTTTCTGGCATATCCTTATCCTGCATAGCTCCAACACAGATTCGGGCATAGGTTAGCCTTCGTCTCGTAGCTATCACATTGTCTATCGACAAGAGTTCACCAAATGAGCTAGCTATGCCAATAAAAATATCTTCCAGCCAATATTCAAGAGGTAATCTGTGTAGATTTATACATACTGGAACTTGTTGAGCTTTGTCCTCCTCAAATACAAGATTCAGACACCATTTTTGGAGAATAAGAGTATTTTTCCCTATCAACCATGGTCCGCTGCAAAGAATATTCATTCTATCATCTTTGCAAGAAAAGAAGAACGAAATACATCCCTTTGCCATTGCTACCACCTCTACCTGTCCTTTCAAAGCCCATTTACGAGAAACAAAAGCCCTGACCACTTCAATGTTAGGTCTCACTCCTACAAATTTTCCTACCAGCGAATTTTTCATCCTTGCTATGGAAAAATCAATAGTCTGATCAGGGATTTCAATAGAAAAGCTTCCCTGAGAGGGTTTAGAAACGTTCTTCACCGGAGGTAAAGAAGATTTACCTGTTGGTTTGATGCCAAAAAGTGATGCCCATTTCCTTGGTTGTCCCAACCCATCCTCCTGTCTGGGACCCCCTCCTGGGTCCTCTAGCGCCTGTCCTGCATCGGGATCCAATCCTGTAATCTCGATGTACTTCCCATTATTCCTCTTGCTATGCTCAGAGGATTCTGCTTCCTCCCGATTTCTCCTGCCCACATTCAAATTTGAATTTGGGCGCTCCCCCTCGCTCCCTTGTTGCCCGCTCCCTCGCTCCATTGCATAAAAAATTCAAATGGCGACAATCTTAATGGCACTCATGTTATCACAATGTATGACAACTGGTTCTATGATTTCTTCTTTCATACCTTTCAGTAGTATCTTCAACCACACAATATTAGAGCAATTCACTGTTGCTGCCACATACTTGACTTCAGCTGTAGATTGTGATGTGCAGTTTTGTTTCTTTCTTGTCCATGAAAATAATCTTTCTCCCAAAATAAATGCTCCTCTTGTGGTGATTTTTCTATCATCAACATTTCCAGCCCCATCAGAATCAGTATAAACTCTGAGTTCAAATTTATCATTCCTTTTGTAATACAAACCATACTCATCTATCCCTTTCAAATATCTCAGAATCCTTTTTACTGCCATCAGATGTGTTGCCGTGGGATTGGTCAAAAATCTAGCAACAATTCCAACAACTAATGCAATATCAGGTCTACTATGTACAACATATTGCAGCTTTCCAATCATTGATCTGTACAGTGTTTGATTTACTTATTTTGTCTGATCATTCTTTGATAACTTCTGTCGAGTAGCCATGGGTGTACTCACTGATTTTTAATCTTCCATTCGAAAGGTTTTTAGTATCTCTTTGACATATTTTGATTGAGTAACATAGATACCATTCTTCATCTGATATATTTTTAAGCCAACAAATTTTTTTATCTCACCAAACATAGACATCTCAAATTAAGTTTCCATTTCCTTTGCAAATTCCTAACATAACATATCTTTCCCACAAAATATAATGTCATCAACAAAGATTTCAGCTAATAAGGTACCTTTACCTTTCTCTGTCTTCAAGTATAGATTCTTGTTGTCATTGGTTCTAGCTAATCCAATGTTCATCAGATAGTTGTGCAACCTCTCATACCATGCTCTAGGCACTTGCTTCAGTCCATATAGTTCTTTGTGTAATTTTCAAACCATATTCATTTTGATTGGGTCAACAAATCCATCAGCTTGTTCAATGCAAACTTCTTCTTCTAATATACCATTTAGAAATGATGACTTCACATCCATTTGATAGAATTTCAATCCTTTGTATGCTACATATGCAAGTAAGGTTTTGACACCTTCCAATCTTGCAACTGGAGTGAATGTCTCTCCATAGTCGATTCCTTCCTCTTGTGCATAACCCTTGCATACCAGTCTAGCTTTATTTCTTGCCACCTCTCCATGTTCATTTAGCTTGTTTCTGAATACCCACTTAGTACCAATTACATTTTTATCATTCGGCCTAGGTACAAGTATCCAAGTATTGTTCTTTTCAATCTTTTCAATTTCTTTGTTCATGGCTTGAATCCTGTCTTCATTGTCTAAAGCATATTTTACTATTTTAGGCTCACAATCACATAATAAGTAGGTATCTTCTCTCAATTTGCTTCTTGTCATGACTACAAAATCCCTTTCTCCTATGATTTAATTAGTTTTATGGTGCCTTCTTACATACTTTTCAAATGTAGGTTCTTTCTCTACTTCAGATTGATCATTCATGTTCAATTCAGGTTGAAAATCTGACTCAGCATCTCCATCAGATAGCTCAGCAGTCACCTCCTGTTTCCCAGAAATCTCATTCCGTGACTCAACATGTCCAGTCTGTTTTTCGGAAACTTCATTCTCAATTTTAGGTAATTCAATAGAATCTTCCTCGTTAGGATAGGTGAATGATTTGTAACTCTCAAGCTCAGTCATGCTTTCAGCTTCATTTCTTTTTGCATATTCATCAATTCTAACATTTGCACTTTCCACAATTTTGTTAGTGTTAGAATTCAAACACTTGTATGCTTTTATTTTAGTTGAATATCCAAGAAATATACCTTCCTCACCTTTAGCATCAAGTTTTCCATTTCTGTTATCCTTCAGTATGAAACATCTACTTCCAAAGACTTTAAAATAGCTTACACTAGGTGCATATCCATACCATAGTCTATAAGGTGTAGCATTTGTACCTTTCTTGACTTGAACTCTATTCAGGGTATAGACTGCTATACTTATAGCTTCTCTCCAGTATTTTTGTGCAACATTTTTCTCCATAATTAATGTTCTGGCACAATCCATGATAGAACAATTTCTCCTTTCTTCTATACCATTCTGTGGTGGAGTCCTAGGAGCAGACATCTGTCTCTTTATCCCTCTCTCATTGTAAAACTTGTTAAACTCATTAGAAATAAACTCTCCTCCTCTATCAGATCTCAAACATTCCAGACTCTTACCTATCTCCTTTTCAACTTTTTCCAAGTACCACTTAAACAACTTAAATGCATCAGATTTTTTCTTAAGAAACATAATAGTCATCATTCTAGACTAATCATCAACAAATAAGATAAAATATTTGTCTCCATAGTAACTTTTCTCACCAATAGGTCCACAAAGGTCAGTATGAACCAATTCAAAAATTTCCTCAGAAGTATGAGTTTTTCTCTTAAAACTAGATTTAGTCATTTTTCCCAATTGACATTACTTGCACATGGCATTTTCAGGTTTCTTTAACTTAGGCAGCCCTCTAATATTTTTCAATTTGCTTATGCTTACCAGGTTATCAAAGTTTACATGACACAACCTTTTATGCCATAACCAAACATCACTATATTGTGCAATCAAGCATGTCTCAATAGTTAAATCCAGATAAAACAAGTTACCTTTTGTCTGCTCACCACTTCCAACTAATTCTCCATTGGCATCATAGATCTTTGCTTTACTGTGATGGAATTCAACTCTGTAACCAAAAGTATTCAGTTGTGCAATACTCAACAAGCTATACTTAAGATCATCAACCCAATATACATCATCACATCTAATTTTTTCAGTCAATTGAACTGATTCTTTTCCTTTAACATGACATGGTGTATCATTTCCAAATTTAACATAACCACCTTTACACTTATCTAGGGTTTCAAATTTATCTTCATCATCGGTCATATGTCTTCATCACCGGTCATATGATGTGAACATCCATTATCAATAATCCAACAATCACCTTTACTCATATAAGAAATTAGTGGAGTTTTCTCATCATCATTAGAATCATCTTTCATTGCAACATACACAACTTCTATATCATTTTCATTAGATTTATTAGACTTTTTTTCAGAAGCTTCTTCAGCTATATAGTAGGATTTCTTACCTTTTTCTTTGCAATCCTTGTACTTCCTGAAGTCTCGATCATCCTTTCTATCTTTATACTTGTTGTCTCTTCTCTCATCTTTGCCATTCTTATCAGGACATCTTGTAGAAATATGACCAACCTTGTTACATGGAAAACAAATAATAGAATGTTTACCTTTAAATTTTCCTTTTCCTCTCGACAATCTTCTTTCCATAAGTGCCTCAAGTTCTTCTAGATCGTCATCAAAAGTGTCATTGTTACTGTCCACACATTTCTTTCCCTTTCTTAATTTGTTGAGGACCATTTGGGACTTGAATGCATATTGAATGGCTTGTGGAGTATAGTTATCAAAATTTGACATCTCAAATGTAGTAAGTCTTGCTACCAAGCTTTCCAAAGTAAAATTGTTGTTATGAGTACATCTCAATTCTTGAATTGCAGATACTCTAATAGCATAGATAGGAAAAAGTGTTCTTAGTACCTTGCTCATGATGGTGTTATTGTCAATGGTTCCTTAAGCTCCTCTAATAACATTTACAAATTCCTTTATCCTACCATAATATTGAACTATATTTTCACCTTCTTGCATTTTCATTTCATCAAACTTACCTCTCAATCTTTTAGATTTGGCTCTTATCACATTTGTGTCACCTCCATAGATGGTTTCAAGGGAATCCCACATTTTCTTTACACTTGTACAGTCCTTTATGTCTTCAAACTCATGGTAGTTTAGGGATGATGCAATCTCCAACATTTCTTGATTATTTTCTTGCTTTTCTATTAAATGTGTAGCATTGAGAACTCCTGTAGGGGCTACATACTCTTGATCAACATGACGTTTACCAGAATCACCTACAGCAGCCAAGTGAAATTTCATCAAGCTTTGCCATGTAGGAAAGTTATCCTTGTTCAACTTCAGTACATCCCTTTTATACATCTTGATCTTTTGCTCAAAGTACCTTCAAACTGTTTTCAAGAGAACTAAGCTCTGATACCAATTGTTAGAATGAATTTAGAATAACTGAGAGAGGAGGGGTGAATCAGTTATCCTCAGGTCCAGATGTGCCCATTAAAAATTTATACCAATTGAACAATACAGATCTGCCCTGCAATAATCAATAATAAAAGTGTGCAGTTTACTATACTAATTAAATAAGATTGTAGAAACTTAATAGTAAAACACAACATAAGCATTCACACATTTTGACACAATGATTTAACATGGAAACCCAATATGGGAAAAACCACCAGTAACATGCTACCAAAATTTCACTCTTCTGAAGTGAGCTTTGTTAGGAGCCAACCCTGTTAAAGGTTACAAAACAAACTATCAAATGTGACCTGGTTAAAGGATTTAAAACACCCTGGAAGGAGTGGCCTTGTAGAGGACTTAGAACATTCCAATCTAAATGTCACCTTGCTTAAAGGATTTATACAATGACTGTTAGGTCAACCTAGTTAAAGGATTTAAATTGATACAATGTTTAGAAATTAATTAACAGGTGTGATCTGATTCATACAACTTACTTTTCAAATCTAGATCCAATTCAGCTCTAATGCTAATTCACTGAGTGCCCTCCATTCTCACTTCAATTTTCAGATCTAGTTGGAAATCCGTCAAGCAATCTCTCTCTGCTTCTCTATTCAGCCTTCTCTGCTAGATCATGCTAGTCAGTCAATTAACCATGCAAACCTCTTTCATACACTGCATACTCTACACACTCATGAATAACCCCTTGAAGTTATCATATACCTCTTCATCAAGGTCAGATAAATATTTTTCCACTTAATCAAGATCGTAGATCTTAGATTAGGTTAGATCCAACAGATCTTTCCATCATTACATTTAATTTACTTCTCCAATACAATCACCAATTAAATCTTGAATCCATGCACAAATAACAGTTTCCCATGCATTTAATTAATGTGGACCAAAATTAAATATCCATAACAAACTTCACATATTCCAATAAATTTGATTATGTCGGCTAGAGATCTCAAATCTCATCAATTACCAAAATATTGTTGCTCGGCCAACACTGTATTCTTCCACTTGGTCGCCTCTATGTTCCTTAACATTTCACTAGTGCTCAACCATCACTGGCTTTGCTCAGCATCAACATCACATTGCTCGACATCAACCTCACAATGAACTGTCAGTGAAAGATAAACAATGTATCACTTTGCCAATGTACCAAATGATCAAGTACCCTTTTGTTTACTCATAACTCAACCGTTTCCCTTGGTCTTCTTGTTACCCTCTTCTTCAAATCAATAGATATGTTACTGAAACAAATAGAAATAGACTCACCAGTTAAGGTTTTCCATCAATGAAAAAACAACAATTTTTTCCATTATAGCTTTCAAAAGAATCTTTCCAACAGATACACATTTTCAAATTCCAATATTCTACATCGTCAGAAGGGAATGCACATAAGTTGCTAAATCCTGAAGAAGATACACATTTTCAATTTCAAATATGCTAGATCCTTCGAAGGTAATGTACATAAGTTGCTAAATCTTCAAGAGACACACATTTTATATTCCATAGTGATACAAGAATTTGGATCTATGGGTATTCCAAATGCCGTCAGAAGGCGCATTAAAACTACAAAGCACAGTTTATGGGTGAACTATTAGGTTTGGCTACCTATTGGTCTCTCCCTCCTTGCTGATTCACAGTAAGGTGTGAATCTTACTAGGAAAGGCAATCACGCTCTCTTTTCTCTCTTTTTCTTTCATGCTATTAGGATTAGATCATGAAGCTATGTTATTTATAGTGTTTCTCTTGTCTTTCTATTGGAAGTAACCCCAAGGTGTGCTTACATAATTTACTAGATAGGACCTTACTTGTACTAGTCCACTTTAGGATCCTAATTCAACTCTAGGACCTCAAAATTCTTTAGAAACTAAGCCTATGACTACTCCCAACTCTTCTCCAAGAGTTACAACTATTTTGTTTCACCTTGAAGGAAATCCATCACTAGTTTTGTCCCAATGCTTCTCCTTGGCTTTGAAGAATTCCAACGCTAAAATATTCATGCCAACTCCTCTAATGCTACTAGGGATTTGTACACACTTAGTATGTTCATTATGTCTCCATACATTCCAAATCCCATGAGTCTTTAACCCCAAGTTTTTCGAGTTCCAAAATGTCACTCAAATTGATCCTATTAGGCCTAAAGGATCAATTAGCCCTATCCAGAGGGTTTTTTGGGATTTACTCTTAAAAATTCAACAAAACCCCCCAAAAAAATCAAGGATCCAGATACTTGTTTTGTAAACCTAAAATATTTCTAAGGTCTAGGTTCCCCAAATTGTCTGTACACCTCTGTCCTGAAATACAGGGCTATTAGGCCTATTTTGGCTCCTCACAAGCACTTCTCTGATTTTGGTGGAAAAATAAATCCAAATGGATTGGGTTGGTTTTAAAATTGATACTAGGGATCAATGAGACTCTAAGGACACTAATACTAGACTTGTTTCAGGACTCCCATGCACACCCGTGTCTCTGCATTCTTGTTTTCACATACCATACCCCTAACCGGACTGTCCTAGCTTGCCTAGGGCATGGCCTTAAAATTAGAAAATTGACTCCTATGACATCCTACCTATATATCTACACTATGTAGAGACTCCCATAATACATTCATTCAACCTTTTTAGTTTCCTATTGTTGAATTTCATGTGGGATCCATAAAACCAAAACTATCTTGAATTACACCAGCAGACTACCTAGTTTGTAAACAATTTCTGACAACTAACAAATCAACTCTAATATAATTTCAATCTAAATGAAAAAATTATTAGATATGTCTCTACCACATGAATCCACACTTAGATTATAAATTTCAATCCATTAAAACACAAAGAACTTGCAAATACATCGACTGTACTATGTTTTAAAAAACACTTGCTTTATTGCTTCACCAAAACTTGCATACATTCACTATACCTCAGGAAACAAGCCATAGAGTGGCTAAAGATGCTTCCTCCACCATTTTAGGACACTAAAATTCATTTCCCACTCCTATAATGGTGAGAATCCAATGTTGATGAGTTGCATGCAACATTTGAAAAAAGTTTCAAATGTTGTCATGACAACTTTTGGCATCTTTTGCATTTATGTTGCAAACTATATTCTAGGGCCTCTAACCCATTTAGTTCAATGAAATAACATAATTTATTCCCACTTAAGTATCTCAATACCCACACATGGGTCTTGGGCACATTTAGACATCATTTCCCCACACTAGCCAAAACTAAGGACTACGCAACTAACAAAACTACGGTGAACTTAGTACTAACACTAATCCACCTAGTCACACATAACAACTAGACCATTTACGGCCTTAAGAAAAAACACACTAAATTGGATAAGGTTAGTTACAAGCCAAAGAATACTATGGATTAGATGATAGCCTAGGTTCTCCCGCACCACTTTCTTATGTAGTCATTTATGCTTTTATGGTAGCTTTCCAAATATGATATTAGTATAGGAAGCATTTCTTAGCAAGGTTTCCTTTGCTAGTTGATTTGGGTTATTTTTTGTACTAACCCATTTTTTGTGTCTTTTAGCTTTGTCTTTGTTTTCTCTTTGTTTTCATTTCCTTGTGTGTGTATGTTGAGTTAGAATCCTTGTCCTGGGGGCTCATATCCTTGACTAAGTGATGTTCTACCTTATTGCAGTCTACTGGAGTCTTTATTCTAACTTTATCGTGAGTATGTTTGATTTCCATACTCCCGCTAAAGTGGGGGCTTAATGTATCATCTTAAAATGGAAGAACTTCAATGTTAAGATTGTTTAGCAATCCTTAGGAGGTGTTTTGGGCCCTTATCATGTTGTCCTCTAATTTCTGGCCCTTTTCCATCTTTTGTGCCTGTTTAGGACCCCGATTGGGCCTCTATGGGCAATGTTTTCCCTACTTGGCATATTCTCCAGGGGTCTTAACCGCCTGGGTCAAGCTTGACCTTGACCTTGACCTAGGTCGAGGTTGACCTCGGCCTTGACCTAGGTCAGGGTCAACCTTGACCTAAACCCAGGTCCCCCTTTTTCATTGGAAAAGGTATCGGATATGGGGAAAAACTAAAAATTTTATTTTCCCACTATCGGTTTGGTTGTTTCGTGCTTCAAAGTGGTGAATCTTAAAAAGATATTTAATATAGGTGCACTTCTAGGGGTATGAGTTTAATTGGAATTTAATTCTCCTATTTTGGCCTCTCTAGAAGTTTGTGCCCTAGACTTGTATATAAGGAAGCCTTCTCTCATTTTTTCTTGCGGACAGATCATATCATCTAGGCATAATTTATCAAAGAGATTATATACTCCCATGCATCCATTTTTCTACATGCTTTCAAGCTTCCAAGTGTTCAATCAAAATTTTCAAGTCTTCTTCTCAAGCATTCTAGTTCTCCATTAAAGATAAAGGATTCAAGCATTCAAGCCTTTGAAGGGATTTGGTTCAAGTATTCAAGATTCATCATTCAAACCCTAGATATATCCATCATGGTGGTGTGATCTTCCTTCATGATCCTTTGTGCATACTCAAGATTCATTCATTCTTCCTTCAAGATAGATTCCCATCATACAATCATGGAGGTTTTGATTTACATTTATGGTTTTTAATGTTGAGTCTTGATAAGACAATTTATTGTCTCTATTTTATATTGATCTTAATAGTCTATTTTAAAGTATTAACAAGACATTTGTGGACTTATAACCAGTAAAAAATGTGTTAAAGTACAGTTAGAACCGTCAAACCTATGGGTATATAGTTATGACATGTTTTTCTTATATATATATATATATATA
>MU224994.1:1113619-1130741 GCA_018584345.1 Thuja plicata
TATATATATTCTAGTATTTCATATAGCTATCAAAATGTGTATTCTAATATTTGGATGAATTTGATTAATTTTACTTGTATGTATATTTCTGCATGATAACTAACCTACCAGGAAGAAGGAATAGCTTGAGAGTGGTCGAAAATATTAAAAGATGAATGTTGAAGTCCGGCTGCAATGGGGGAAATTATCATGGAACCGAAAGACACGGATACTACATTGGAGGAGACACCATTCCAGATAATATAGGAATATAGCTCTGCTATATTTCCTCTACACTCAATATCTTGTTGAAGCGATCGCCCAGACTTTATTGTATATGTCGTGGGCTCTTACGTTCCCTTTTTCTTCTCTAGTGTGATTTTAGTTAGAACTTATCCTTCTATTTTGAATAAATGTCAATCTTCTATTTATAGGGATTTGATTGTTAGTTTGTAAGTTCAGAGTTTTTGGGAATACATTGTTGCATCTTGCACAACAAGTTATTTTTCCAGTTTTATGTATTGTTCCTGTGTAATTAGTTTCTGAAATATAATGAAGTGGTTATGGTTTATCTTCTGTGTTAGTATTTAGTAGAAGCCAACCAAAGGGGCCCACTTGGGAGGTGGATTAGATTAGATTAGATTAGAGTAGATTTACTTTTAGTATTTACAACATTTCAAATAGGAGTTTACTATTTCTTCCTACAACATTATACTTTGTGAATGTTACTGTAGCACCTGCAAGGATAGTTATAGTAGATTATCTTTTTTGAAAGAATAATTTTAAGTTGATTTTACAATTTTTAGCATTAATTGAATTAAGGATTTAAGTGTGTTTACTTTCCTGCAGCAATAGTGTACATTTCTTTCATACATTTTACCTTCCTATAGCATATGTAGTATGACTCTTTCAGAGACTTAGTGCACATATTGTGCTGTCCCATTTCAAGTATACATCCCTGGGTTGATAATTTAAATGCACCTCATATTAGGGAAAGTAATCCTTAGTTTGAATATACTATTCCTAGGAGAGGCTTTGCCATGATTACTAGCACCTATTGTGAGGCAGTTCATTTTTTACGCCATTGCTTGGGATGGTGTCAAGCTGAGAACCTTATTGGGTCATTTTTTTTATTTCGAGATATTTTCCTTTTTTTCAGATAGTGGTTTCCATTCCTAAATTTTCTTCACAAGTGCAAATAATTCACTTGCATGCATTGAAGAGGAAGAAGACAAGATGAATATGGCAGATTTCTTCTAGGAGATTTTGCAAATCTGAACAAAGAAGTTGAAGAAGTTGAGTTACTTTTTGTTGACACAAGTCCCAAATTTCCTACAGCATCTTCATCTTGAGCAGAGCCTTTTGATATAGTTGGCCTTCAACCTTTTGCTGAAATTTTGGCCAGCTTTCTTGATAATTCTAGCCCAAATGCACCTATTGTTAACAATCATGTAGCTAATGTTCCTTTCCAACAACAAATCCATTACCAAATACCCCCAATAATGACACAACCTACCTTTTCATTCCCCCTTCCAAGCCTCATAAACAATTCTAATCTCAAAAAACATACCCACTTCCACACTTCCAAAGTTCTATGGCCTGGTAACCGAAGATACTGACACACTTTTGTTTGAGTTTGACATTCTCTATCATATCCTTGACTATAAAACTGATGCCCACAAACTCAAGTTGTGGGCTCAGGAGCTAATGTAGAAGCTACTTAGGATGAGATGCAGACTCTATTTCTATAGAAGTACAAAGAGTATTGCAAGGGGGGTGACCCAAGAGGAGATGAAATTTTTTGACTGTCACAAAAGGAGGATAAAACTTTGGAGGAATATCTTTCAAATTTCTTGTACACCATGTAGAAGAATCCCCAACATGTGCTAGCGGAGGATTCACAGAAACTAGTCTTCTTAAGAGGGGTACATGATAGTTGCCTAGAAGCACTGGACCTCATGGCTAGAGGAGACATGTCCCAATCTTCTTGGGATGACCTCAAGAAAATATGTCTCAACTATTCACAATCAATTGTAAAGAAGGGAAGAGGATTTCAGTCTACAACCACTAAAGGGAATCAATTCTAACATTTCCAAGCTGGAGATATCTAACCTACTGGCGGATTTCAAGAAAGACATCATTAATGATGTTGATACACAACTGGACACCATGACTGTCATGAAAAAGCATGCAAATTTTGAATCTTAGTTAGCTAAGTGTTTTCCTCACTACCATAAATAAAATAAAGATTGTGGAGAACCTGGAGAATTGACATTTTCCTAGTGAGTACATGAAGATAGAAGGAGACGGCGAGAAAGTGTTCTTTGTTGCTCAACATCGACCATGGGCTTCTATTACAGGAGAAATTGAAATAAATAAAGTGTTCCTATGGAACCTAGGGGTTCCCTCAAGGTCCTCAGATGCCTTTAGTGATGTTAAGACATCAGGTTGATCACTGGATCACCTTGTAAGGCCATAGTTCCAAGTTTGGCACATTATGAGCCCTTGGTTAACTATTGCTCATTTATGGTCCAATACCATAGGAATAGGTTTTTCTTAGGTTTTTCATGTTTGGATTTACTAGGTATCAAAAAAATAACCTTTTGACCAAGTTTGGTCATCATATTTGCAAAATTGCAAAAAATGTAAAAGTTGCTCAAAAGTTGTTAAGCAACTTTTGAGTAAACTTAATAACTTTTTGAAAAGAAACTCCCAAATGGTCAAATCAGTTCAAACATGTCATGTAACCATTGGGAGTGCCTAAAAAATCCCTTTCAGGTGGGTGGTAGGATAATAATGTAATTTGGCATTTTGAAATTAATGAAATAACTATTTTCTTGCATTTCTCGAGAAATAGTCATTGTGTATGGTCGGGTACAGACAGAAGGACATGAAAGTTTGACACCAAGGGTTATTTTTGTGAATATTATTAAATTTTATTTTGATCTTATGCATTGATAAATCTTATTTTGAAATTTATTTAATTTATAAACTCACTGCCTAGATTGTAGGCCCTAATTCAGGGTTTCTAAGAAAATTAAGTGTATTTCCATTTTCCACCATGGGAATTCAATGACCCTTGGTGGAAATATTTGTTATAATATTCTATTTAATATTATACAATATAGGTTCTTTAAAGTGCAGGGAGATGGAGTTAAAATGATTCCCTAGGTGTATATCCCAATGTATGCACCAATCTTGAAATAGGCCAGCAACCATAACTCTCGTTTGGGGATTAATTAGAGGCTCTAAATTGGACAAGGAGACCCTTGTATACATATTCACATGATCCAATCATTGATTTGGTATTTGGATTCATCCTAAAGGTACCTCTAGTGTAAATGGAGGCCTAATTAGCCCTAATTACAAAAGCAATTTTTTGTATTTTCCTGTCTCTTTCTCATTTCTGTGTTCTAGGGCTTAAATCCAAGTATAAGGCCATAAAGGGTCACTGAATCCCTAATTAGTTAAGGGGGTTATGTTTAAAAATATTAATTAAGGTTAATTTTCCTTCTGAAAAAGGTTACAAGCATAGTCTTGGGTTTGTGAAGCAACCATGGCATATAGGTTGCATTTGAGTGAAATAACCATTGGAAATAAATGTTAGGGACCTAAATAGACCCCACCTATGAGTATAAGTCACCCCTGGTCCCTTAAGTCATTTTGGGGGTATTGATAAGAATTTGAGTCAAGTGTTCCTAAAGCCACTCTTGGAAGTTGGTGTAGTAGGATTGGTAAAACCTAGTGATTACATTTCCCTTTGGGGTGTGGAGGTTGTGATAGCCTAACCAAGTCCTTTTCCAACACTTGTGATAAGTGTGAAGCACTTTGGCTCTAATTATAGTAGTTTTTGGGTACATTCCCCTTTTTGGGTCACTTAGAGGCTTCCAGTTGCCCACTTTGCATCAAGTGGTATCAAAGCTATGTTTTCTCCTGAGGATGAAGATATTCCTTGAAGGGTTACAAATATTGAAATAGAAAAGATGGTGAGAGAACAGAGGGCGAAAAATACAACCATGAAAAGAAGGATCCAAGAATTGGAAAACAAGGTAGAGAGGGGTAAAGGAGATACTTCTGGTGGAGAAGAAGGGAGTGAGTCAGAGGATGACAAACCTGATCAGGATGTGAACATTCCTACAGACCAGAGACCCTTCATAGATGGCTTCAAATATATGGGGAGAAGAACCATGGATGAGAAGTTGGATTTTCCAAATTTTAATGGGAAAATGAATGCAGAGTTGGCCTTGGATTGGATAGAGGCCTTGACAAGTTTCTTTGAGTGTGAGGACATCCCTGAGAAGAAGAGGGTGAAAATAGCAAGATCCAAGTTGAAGGGAGCAACCCTAATTTGGTGGAACTTCATCCAAATAGAGAGGATGAAGAATGGGAAGAGTATGATCTCTTCATGGAACAAAATGATTGCAATGGTCAAGGAGACCTATGTGCCTAAAGACTATGGGGTTCAACTCCCTAGGAGGAAGCAAAGCCTAAAACAAAAGGATATAGATGTAGGCCTATACACCAAGGATTTCCTAAAATTATGTATGAAGACAAATGTGGCAGTAGATGAAGAAGAGAAATTAGCAAGATATATGAATGGCCTCAAAGTATCCATTCAAGAGGAACTTAGCCTACATTTCCCTACCATAGTGAACAAGTGCTATCAAATGGAAGTCAAGGTAGAGGAAAAGTGGAAGAGGGAACATGAGTTTGGAAAGAGAAAAAGTAATGATAGTGGGAAGAAATTTAGGGGAAGAGGAACCTCTTGGAATAGAGGGCAATATAGTGGTAATAGCAGCAGGACCCCTAACCAAGGAGACAAAGAAAATAGTGATGCAAAATCCATAGGTAATTATAGAGGGAGAAAACACTTCAATAGGGGAAGAAAAAACACAGGAAGAGGCAATGGACAACAAAGGTGTTACTACTATAATCATTTGGGACACCATGTAGGAAGATGCCCTGAAAAGAGAAATAATAACAACCAAGGGGAGAGGAGAGCACAAATCATTCAAGAGGACAAGAAAGAAGACAATACAAATGCAATGGACTTAGAACTAGAGGAAGGAACATGTCTAATGATGAGACAAGTATTCCTCCAAAGTCCCACAAAACCAAGAACCTCCTCAAAGAAAGAATCTCTTCTGGACAAAGATCAAATGCAATGGGAAGGTATGTATTTTACTTATAGATTTCGGCTCAACTAAAAATCTAGTATCTTGTGAAATGCTACAGAAGTTAAAGCTCCCTAAGAAGCCTCATCATTTTCCTTATCATGTCTCTTGGCTAAAAAAGGGTCAACAAACCTTAGTGACTGAAAAAGAATGGATAGAATTTTCAATAGCAAACTTTAAAGACAAAGTTCTTTGTGATGTAGTTGAGATGGATGCCTCCCACATTCTCCTAGGCAATCCTTGGTAGTATGATGTAGATTCCAGTCACCATTGTAGGAAAAACACCTACTCCATCAGTAAAGATGGGAAAACATTCACTATGAAGCCCCTGTCTGATACCAAGATAGCGAAAGAACCTACTGTCATAACTATGGGTGAAAAGGAAATTTTAAAAGTCCTAAAATAACCTGAAACTGAAGCCTATGTCTTAATCTCCAAACCTAAGGATAATGTAAGATCTGTTAATGATGATCCTATACGAGATGAAGTTTAGAAGTTACTCACAAAATACAGTGTTGTCACTGTTAGTGACCTGCCCACAACCCTCCCTCCCTTGAGAGATATTAGTCATCAAATTGACTGAATACCTGGCTCCTCTTTGCCTAATAAGGCCCCATACAAAATTCCACCAGTCCAGCATGTAGAGATTGCAAGGAAAGTAAATGAACTATTAGAGAAGGGACTCATACAAAAGAGTCTCAATCCATGTGTTGTCCCATCATCCTTGGCCCCTAAAAAGGATGGAAAATGGAGATCGTGCACTGACATCAGATCCCTAAACAAAATAACAATAAGATATAGGTTCCCCATTCCAAGAATGGAAGATCTTCTAGACCAATTAGGTATTGCTTGTTACTTTACTAAGATTGATTTAAAATCAGGCTATCATCAAATCGGGATTAAGCCAAGAGATGAGTGGAAGACAACATTGAAGACAAATTAAGTTTTGTTTGAGTGGCTTTTTATGTCATTTGGCTTGAGTAATGCTCCTAGTACATTCATGAGACTCATGAATGAGGTTTTTATTGATTTTAATGGTAAGTTTGTGGTCATATATTTGGATCGCATTCTGATTTACTGTCATAGGAAAGAGGAACACCTTGATCATTGTTAGCAAACAAATTTGTTTTTTTATAAATAATCTTTTAAGTTTTCTCTATCACCCTTAAAAGACAAACTATTCTTAACAGTTGGGTAAGTGTATTTTATAATCACTTCCCTCTAAATTTTATAACAAGTATAGCTCCCTTAAATGATATTCAATCAAATGAGAAAATACTTTAATCAGTTAGCTTTTAACCAAAAAGCTTATAAAGGCAACAATATCATTCTTTGATGATATGTTTCAAAACAACTAAAGAAGTACATATAACTAGGTAATGAATAGGAAGGAAACATAGTCACTTCCACAATAGCATTTCATGAAAAACTTAAACAACTTTGAGTGCAGATAATTGATAATAGATAAAACTCAAGATTTAGATACCATGAAATAGCTAACTAAGATATAAAATAGATCAACTATATGCCAACATAGGGCACTTTGCTCAAAATCATAAACAACACAGATTCATTGATTTTTCTGTCATATACTTTGAAAATTACTACACAGGTAATTATCTAAAAGTCAATTTTGTTCACAGCAATCACCTTTTGAATTCTAATTATCAAAAACTATCTATCTATCAAAGTTTTTCTGAACCCTTTCAAAGTTTTATCATCTAGAATAAATAGCAGTAGAGCACTGAGAGGCCTCCCCAGAAACACGGCCTCTTGGTGAAATAGTTAAGTAACAAATCCATCAGTCAGAGGACATGCGTCCTTGAAATTTAGCATAACAATAAAGTAAAAATAGGAAACTAGATGGCAGAATCAGGTTCTTTATCCAAGACACGATTCTCAATTGTCACTGGGCTCCCTTCTTCATCGGTAACTAATTCGGCCAGTTTCCATTCTTTGTATGCTTGAACTAACTCCTTGGCAAGCGACAAGTGCAGGATCTTAGAGTTCACTATCCGGGCCATGGAGGTGTCTTTATTCCAACTCAGCTTTTTCACCCTATCACTAACATTAGATAACTAATCGACACAAAAATAAAGCATGGATTCAATCCTTGCTATCTGGGTCAAATCAGAGGCCTTGGGCTGAATCTTGTCTCTGATGGTTTTAATAGCTAATTCAAAAGCATCCAAAGCACCTTTCAGTTCTTGTTCATCAAAGATAGAGGGATAGGTATAAGTGAAATTAATCACTTTCAACTCTATTAGGGTAGCCTTTTGGATTTTCTTTGCTTTAGCTTCATACTCTTTATTCTCTATAATAGCACCTCTTATCAGGGAAATATGCCAGCTGATGTTTTTTCTGAGTATGAAGAAGTAGGACTCCTTGGCACCTTTCAGTGACTTTTCTGCATAGAATTTACCAAAGCCATGCCTTTCAATCTCCATAAATTTAGTCATCGCTAACACCCACTTTTCTTCATCTGTGCTCCGTACTTGTTGTTGAGCTTGCAATTCCTCTATAGTTGTCTCAGTGTTATGAAGGACTGAATGAGAATCTTTGACATACTATTTGCCATTTTTTAGCACCCGAGCCATCCATTCATCCACTGAAGAAACTAGAGTTCATCCCCTTTGAACTTGATTCAGTAGATTCTTATTTTCTTTGGAATTGGGGTCGAACACTTCAGAAGACTGAGACAATGAAGTAGCATCAAAGTTTCAAAATGCATTTATAAAATGAGAAAGTGAAACAATGGTCTATTTCAATTCTTTGTTTTCTTTGCTATCATGTACCCATGTAATCAGCATTTGTTGGGCCGTTTATTTGAACAAGTGGTTTTTCTCAGCTCTTTCCATTGTTCCCAACTCAATTTTGGTAACTTCAAAGTCCTCAACTGCCACATCTAGTTTCTCTTCCTTGGGTCTATTAGTAGCAACCTTGGAAATCCACTTTCCAGTCTTAGCATCAGCAAACATGCACACTATGCTTTTTACCTTCTTGGCCTTAGGAGTTTTCTGAGCGTACTTACTCACAATATCTTGTACTGGTATGGATATAGGAATCAGACTCCTCTTTTTATTGACTGAGGAAGTCAGCCATTTGGGAAGGTCACTGGTCACTACCGGTTGGGGACCAACCTTAACAAGAGTATCCATCAGATCCAAGGTTACATCTTCAAGATCAAAAAGATCTTTCCCAATTTGGTCTTCATCACCAATCTGGTAATTCAAATATTCAAACTTATCATCTTCCAGATTTACTATCTTCGTCTATTCTTCAGTCATCTTTGCCTTCTTTTGGGATCGGGAGCGTGACCTAGTGATACGCTGAGGAGAAACCACAGATGAAAGTTTTGCAACAGACTTCTTTTTAGATTCTTTCTTTTGTTGCTTACCAGATGAACATGCATTATCAGATGTTTTAGGTGTGTTAGAAACAAAGGGGGAAGAAAATGAAATGGAAGATTTATTTCCAGTCTTTTTAGGACTGGACTGCCCTTTCTTTTCTTGTAGCCACTTCTCAGTTAATTTTATAACATGCTATGTTCTGCTTTGAATGTCATCATCTTCCTCTTTTGACCAATCAACATCTACCTCTTTAGTATCGAGAGGTCTTTTGAAATCAGGTTCAATCAAATCAGAGCCATCATCTATCACTCCCTCTATGTTGAATTGTATTCTCATTGACAAAATTTGAGAGATATAGAGTCTACTGTGGCTTCTGGTCATGACTTGAGATTCATTTGCACAATCTTCCCAGAAATCCTCTAAATGGGGAACTAGGAACATGTGAGACCTTAAGCCTAGGCTGCCACTAGAAAAAAATTTATTATCAAAGCCTATTATTTTTGTATAGTACATGAAATCAAAATGACCTAGGTCACTTATGATACTTATAGAATCTTCAAAGGTTAGACATGAAAACTTCGCTAGCTACAATGGAAATATTTTTTCACCTCAGTCTCCAGGAAGGAAACGCTTTAGCATGACAACAAGCTATCTATAGATTTCAGCAAAGATAAAACAGTCAAATGCATATCAAGGAAATTTTGTAGGGGTATCTTCAAAACCACAAATCCTTAGATAAGAGAGCTTAGGGAATTGGATGTAATAACTCCCAAACCTAGTCACAAAGTGTTGAGCTTCTGAGCTCATCCTCTTGGCTGAATCTCTAGACATTTCAAAGAAAAGTTTTCCCATAAAAGTATCATGAACTCTTCTATAATTTTGAATTACACTATCTTTACGAAGCATAGAGAAATATTCAAACACACACATGCCATCAATCCAAGGCTCATGAATCATGCCACTCCATACCCTACTACATGCTAGACAATACATGAGATAAGAGGACATATAAAAGCTACAGCCAGTATGCTTGGCACTATTCAACTGTTCCCTCATGGATTCTGTAATTAACTCAACCCAATCCAACTTATTCTTTCCCTCTAAAATAATTTCTACATAACAGAATAACCAATCTGCAAACAAAGAAGCCTTAGGTGACCCCCTAACTCTGTGGAACATTACCATGATATCACTAATATGCGGGTGCATGTGATTTCTGTTTAATTTCTTGGGCAACTGAGAACCTCCTCTTTGTGAATTTATCAACCAATACTTAGCCATGGAAGTACAGTTTGCATCAGCGTTGGGTTTGAACTTAACTAGAGATTGGGTAGGAGAAAAAGCTGAGAAAGTCCATTCTTGGATTTGGAATGCTGAGGAAACAATTCCTCTATTTACGGCCATCAACACTTCGCCATTCGTGTTAAGAATTGACTCAGTACGCTGATCATAATGTTTAATACATTCATGAACAAGCTCAGGGAAAACCACGGCAGGAGGGAAACATGCAGCTATACATAACCCACTACTCAAAATTTCCATAGAAGGGACATTTTCTTCCACACATGTAGTAAGCCTATCAGCTATCCCTTCAATATCATAACCTTCTAGGTCTGTGTTTGTTACGATAGAATTTTCACAGACTAAACTAGACACATTCCCAAAGAAATGAAATGTTGACTTCATTTTGCAAGAACAGACTGCAAATTGCTACAGAAACCCCTGCAAAATTCACCAGCTTTTAAATTTAAACACTGGAAGAATGACAGCCTGACTTACCTTAGTCTCTGAGGAAAATTATGCAACTAGACCTCTGAAAAAACCTTACCTCCATTCTTTGCATATATACAGAACAACAGTAATTCAAAAATGAATGCCAAGGAGGGCTTTTAAAGGAAACATATAGAATGAGTAATTAACTACCCATAATTAAGACAATAATGTCTCAAAAAGAGAAGTGACCGTTCCCACATGCGATCATTTACTCCCACTTTGCACAAACTTTTATGTCGCATGAACTCCTCATTAATTCGACAGCTCAGACATGATTTAGCCACCGCCGAAAAGACCTCTTCATTAAAAGTTTTACATGAGTGGGACCCATGCCTGAAAAGATGGCGGGTGTCCTTGATTTATGCCGCCTATCATTTTTAAAGATCCTTGAACACTATTGAACACTCCTAAACAAGTTCAATGATGTTCGTATGTGTTCACCTTCATTCAAGCCCGTTCCTTAATATCCCACCAACACTTTGATACCGAGGGCCAAAACATTTAACTGATAATCTTCCACCCTAGACTGGCCAAAGTTTCGTAATCTGATGATCACAAAACACCTTCCTTTAGGGAAAATGCTAATCATTCATTTCTTCTTTATAAATAAAATGAACTAGCTTGAACATCCTTGAATGCCCTTGAACAAGTTCAAGGTTGTTCATAGGTGTTCAAGCACGTTCGAACCTGTTCAAAACTGTTCAAAAGATATGTTAGCAAAAGACTTTTCTCTCTTTAACGAGGAAGGATGGAACATAGGGAAAAAAATTCGCTAGGGTTTTAAACATGAGGGCTTAGGCAGCTTGGGATACACAAAATAACAAGGTGACTCTAAAAAATTAATATAAAGGACAAAGATCAAGATTTGGACTAACACCAGCTCTGACTGGGGACTGGCTTTTATCAGAAGCTAGAGAACTCAACTACTCTAGTTTCGCAAACTACTGCAAAAAGGGCTCAAAAAACTCACAAGAAAGGGGAAACACACTGAACGGAAGAAAACCTAACCTAATATATATAGAAGGATAGAAAGATAGAGACTAAAGCTTCAACAACTTAAGATCTTGCCTATTATAGGAAAATGGTAAGATCATTCCATCTGGATAAGCCAACCTGAAAGCATTCATTCCCAACTCTTCAGTGATAACAAAGGGCCCATTCCACAGTGACTCAAACTTACTGTGGACACCTTTAGGAGCTTTTCTTTTGTCCCATAGCAGAACTTCATCTCCTTTTAGAAAACTTCTGAGCCTTGCTCTCCTATCAAAAATGCTCTTCACTCTAGCTTGATGCTCAGTAATCCTATCTACCAGAGCTTCTCTTTCTTCTTCTAATTTATGCAAGTACATAATTCTCTTCTCCAAGGAGTCTTTGAAAGTTTGATCTTCAATGGCCATCTGTAGCTTTACTGTGGAGAGTTCCAGAGGAACTGATACTTGTGCCCCAATTCCATACACCAGCTCAAAGGGCACCATACCGATTGCTCTTTTAGGTGTAATCCTATCAGCCCAAAGGGCTTCAAAAAGCTTCTTATGCCAATTTTTGCCACTATCATCTACCAGCTTTTTCATGATCATTATCAGGTTTTTATTACTTGACTCAGCTTGTCCATTTCCTTGGGGAAAGTAATCAGACGAGTGAGCTAGAGAAATATTCTGGTCAAAACAAAAAAGAGAAGGCTCCTGTGAAGATAAATAAGTGGCATTATCTACCACAATCTTTTGGGGTACACCGAACCATACTAAAATGTTATCTTTTAAGAATTCACAAACAACCTGAGAGTTAAGCTTTTTGGTTGGAATAGCCTTGAACGACTTAGTGAAGTAGTCAGTCACTATTAGGATATAAATATGACCTGCACATGACTAAGGACTGACAGGGCCTATAAAATCAATATCCCATTGCTTGAATGGTTCACTCACCACAACTGGTCCTAAAGGCAAAGAAGCTAATTGAGGCCTTCTAGAAAATAATTGACATTTTTCGCAATTCCTAACGAATGCATAGGCATCTCTGAACATACCTGGCCAATAAAAAAAATTTCAGAGGATTTTGAATTCTGTTACTGTAGAGGATAAATGACCTCCACAGGCCTCCTCATGAAAGGTTTTGAGCAACTTTAATTGCTGGCTTTTATCCACACATCTTAGAAACGTACCATCAAGACCCCTTTTATAAAGCACACCTTGCCATATTACATACTTAGCCACTTGTAGCCTCAGAGTTCATCTTTCTTTAGGTGACAACCTTTGTGGACATTTTCCATATGTCAAGAAATATGCAATGTCACAAAACCAAGAATCTGTTAAGCTAACCAATAATACTTGAGATATTTTAGATTTTAGATTTTCAAGATGACTAACATTTTCTATGATAAATTTACACAAACCCCTACCTCTAACCAGCTTAGTGGGTTTGATTATCAAATCATATTCTTGAATCTTTGTCACCCATGCTACTCTTTTATTCATCGCTATTTCTTGGTGGGTGAGTAATGCTTTCACCGCTGGATCAAGGACAAACACTATAGAATGTGAGTGAAGGATGTAAAATCTAAATTGCTTAACTGATTTCACTACAGTGAATGCTTGCTTTTCAATTCGGGTATACTTTATTTCATGCTTCTTTAAAGGTGTACTCATGAAAGTGATGGGGGTTTCATTTCCTGAAACATCTTTTTGAGTTAGAATTCCAGACAGAGTGTGATTGGAAGCGTAGCAATAGATGATGAAATCTCTTTTGTAATTCGGGTAAACTAGAGATGGGGCATTGGCCACAGCTATCTTAATTTCTTGAAAAGCCTTTCTACCTTCTTCTGTCCACTTAAAAGGATGTTTTTCACTCATCATCCCCACTATGTGCCTTGTCAACTCAGAAAAATCTGGGCCAAAAGCCCTCAAAAAGTTAATCTGACCAAAGAAAGATTTGACCCCTGTCATTGTTGAAGGTAGACTAATCTATTGAATAGCCTTGACTCTTTCGGGATGAATTTTGATTCCCTCTTTGGATACAATATGTCCCAATAATTTTCCTTCAGTCACACCAAAAACTAATTTTTTAGGATTAAGTGAAATGCCATTATCTCTACATCTCATGTGAGCTATTATTCTTTAGGATTAAGTGAAATGCCATGATTTTAGTTGATGGGCCGAATTATTTTAGGCTGCATTTCATGTGAGCTATTATTCTTTCATTTGATGGTGACTCATGATTATGATGTTATGGATTTATCATATGCATACATAGATGTGATGATTTTATTATGATGGTTATTATATGTTGATTTCTGATTAGGATGTACTTACCCCATACTTTAATGTGTATGGTCATTTTATATGTTGATGTACTTGTTGATGTGTTGGCATGGTAGAGGATGGAGACGTAATTACTTGCCTCAGTGAGATCCACATGTTTGACTGATCCCTATTATTGCTTGTGATATTATACTGTATGTACATGTGTGTTCTTTTAATGTCAGGATTGTAGGTACATGGCATCGTCTTCCCTAAATTGGCATGAGTGAGTGTGCCCATAAATATTCATCTCAATGGTAAAGAGGGGAGGTAAAATACAGATCCAAATCTTATCCTAAACCTAATTGTCCTAAGTAATGGACAAGTATCTATTTGGCTACCTTACTAAATTCGTCTAGTTGACAAGAATTTGAGTATCCCTTTCCTTGAGCATGTTTCATTTTGCTTGTGTTAGATTTTAGGTGCTTGATTTGATTTTCTATGTGATTGATCATGTTATTTAATTAATTAAATATTATTATAATTAATTATTAAATATAGGGTATTTAATTAATTGAAAATTAAATTAAATACCTATGTTTAATTGAAAATTTAATTAAAGTTCAATTATTGAATATTAATATTTAATTAATTATTTAATTGAAAATTAGAGTAAATATGCTTTTATACTTTATTAAATAATTAAATATTAAGTTGCATGGATTAATATTAAGTAATTTTGAATTACACTATCTTTACGAAGCATAGAGAAATATTCAAACAACACATGCCATCAATCCAAGGCTCATGAATCATGCCACTCCATACCCTACTACATGCTAGACAATACATGAGATAAGAGGACATATAAAAGCTACAGCCAGTATGCTTGGCACTATTCAACTATTCCCTCATGGATTCTGCAATTAACTTAGCCCAATCCAACTTATGTTTGCCCTCTAAAATAATTTTTACATAATAGAATAACCAATCTGCAAACAAAGAAGCCTTAGGTGACCCCCTAACTCTATGCAACATTACCATGATATCAATAATATGCGGGTGCATGTGATTTCTGTTTAATTTCTTGGGCAACCGAGAACCTCCTCTTTGGGCATTTATCAACCAATACTTAGCCATGGAAGTACAATTTGCATCAGTGTTGGGTTTGAACTTAACTAGAGATTGGGTGGGAGAAAAAGTTGAGAAAGTCCGTTCTTGGATTTGGAAAGTTGAGGAAACAATTCCTCTATTTACGACCATGAACACTTCGCCATTCCTGTTAAGAATTGACTCAGTTCGCTGATCATAATGTTTAATACATTCATGAACAAGCTTAGGGAAAACCATGACAGGAGGGAAACATGCAGCTATACATAACCTGCTACTCAAAATTTCCATAGAAGGGACATTTTCTTCCACACATGTAGTAAGCCTATCAGCTATCCCTTCAATATCATAACCTTCTAGGTCTGTGTCTATTGCGATAGAATTTTCACAGACTAAACTAGACACATTCCCAAAGAAATGAAATGCTAACTTCATTTTGCAAGAACAGACTACAAATTGCTACAGAAACCCCCGCAAAATTCACCAGCTTTTAAATTTAAACACTAGAAGAATGAAAGCTTGACTTACCTTAGTCTGTGAGGAAAATTCTGCAACTCTGAGCTCCAAAAAACCCTTACCTCCATTCTTTGTGTATAAAGAGAACAATAGTAATTCAAAAATGAATGCCAAGGAGGGATTTTAGAGGAAACATCTAGAATGAGTAATTAGCTACCAATAATTAAGACAATAATGTCTCGAAAAGAGAAGTGACCATTCCCACACGAGATCATTTACTGCCACTTTGCACAAACTTTTATGTCGCACAAACTCCTCATTAATTTGATATCTCAGACATGATTTAGCCGTCATCAAAAAGATGTCTTCATTAAAAGTTTTACCCAAGTGGGACCCATACCTAAAAAGCTGGTGACTATCCTTGATTTATGCCGCCTATCATTTTTAAAGATCCTTGAACACTCTTGAACAAGTTCAATGATGTTCGTATGTGTTCACCTTCATTCAAGCCTATTCCTTAATATCCCACCAACACTTTGATACCGAGGGCCAAAACATTTAACCGATAATCTTCCACCCTAGACTGGCCAAAGTTTTATAATCTGATGATCACAAAACACCTTCCTTTAGCGAAAACGCTAATCATCCATTTTTTCTTTATAAATAAAATGAACTAGCTTGAACATCCTTGAACGCCCTTGAACAAGCTCAAGGTTGTTCATAGGTGTTCAAGCCTGTTCAAACTTGTTCAAACCTGTTCAAAAGATATGTTAGCAAAAGACTTTTCTCTCTTTAACAAGGAAGGACAGAACATAGGGAAAAACTTTCACTGGGATTTTAAACATGAGGGTTTAGGTAACTTGAGATACAAAAAATAACAAGGTCACTCTGAAAAAGTAATATTAAGGACAAAGATCAAGATTTTGACTAACAATCATGTTGAATAGGTTCTAATGATACTCCATCAGCACAAGTTAGTGATTAACTTGGAAAAATGAATGTTTATGAAGAAGGAACTCATCTTCCTAGGTTTTGTCATCTCCCAAGGAACTCTCAAAATGGATGCAGAGAAGTTTGCAGCAATAGTCAACTGGCATCCACCAAAGAACCAAGGTGATGTTAGAAGTTTTCATGGTTTAGCAACTTTCTATAGAAATTTTATCAAGAATTTTAGCCATGTGTGTGCTCCTATGTTGGACACAATAAAAGGTGGAAAGAAGACCAAATTTGAGTGGACTAAAGAAGCAGTAGATGCCTTTCAATATCTCAAGAACAAAGTGGCACAATACCCAATCTTAGTAATGCCTGACTTCAATAAGGTATTCATAGTTTAAATAGATGCAAGCAAATTGGCCATAAGTGCAGTATTGAGCCAAGAAGGTAAGGCCATGGCATTTTTCTCAGAAAAATTGAATGATGCCAAGAAGAGGTATTCTACTTATATTTTGAACTTTATGCAATGGTGCAAGCCTTGAAAAAATGGAGACACTATTTACTCCCTAGAGAATTTATTGTTTATACTGACAATCATGCTCTATGTTTTCTAAATAGTTAGGAGAAGCTTGGAGCCAAACACATCAAATGGATGGAGTAGTTGCAGGCATATACCTTCAATATTAAACACAAAAAATTGAGTGGAAAACAAAGTGGCTGATGCCCTAAGTAGAAGGATTGGATTAGTTGAGGAAGTTCAACTTCAGAGTGTAGGGATTGAATCCCTAAAACACCTATATGGTGATGATCCATAATTTGGAGAAGTATTTGAGGTATGCAATACAATGGTTGGCAAACACCATACTCAATTTTCAGATTTTCTGATTCAAAATGGATTCTTGTTTAAAGGAGCCCAATTGTGCATTCCTAAATGTTCCATGAGAACAAATATCATTAAGGAGAAACATTGTGGTGGCTTAGGAGGGAATTTTGGAATAGATAAGACCACTGAATTAGTAAAAAGAAGTTATTTTTAGCCAAAGATGGGGAAGGAGGTCAAGAAATTTGTTGAATCTTGTACTATTTACCAGCAAGCAAAGGGTGTATCCACTAA
>MU224994.1:1136478-1175075 GCA_018584345.1 Thuja plicata
TATACTAGAGCATAAACCACAGTCAAAAGAGACAAGACAATAATGAATAGGAACTGCACTGTATTCTCATTAATCCAAGTTGTTTCCAGATATCCAGACAATAAACACAAGAAGTAAACATGAAAAACAAGCAAGATTTACAAATAAAATCTCCAAACAAATTGTAACTTGTACTGAACCAGACAAATACAGGAAAAAGCACAAGACCAGGAACCTCCACAGGAACCAGAAATAGGAACCTGAAATCAGAACCTATCTAATAGAAAAGAGAAGAGAATAAATAGAAGAGAAAAACCCTAATCTCTCTGAGAAATTGACACTTGTCTCTCCTCAAATCTAATTTTACTTGCCTTTACAAGTCTTCAAAATATCTGATATATCTTTAAAAACTGAGTCCATCTGTCTGAGAAAATATCTGATTTTATCCCTTTGTAATTCTCCTTCATTCTCCCACTGAAAAGTCTCCAATCTGATTTCATTTGTCAAAATATCTTTGAAAATCTGATAAAATATCTGCTTGCAAAAACCTCCCGGAAAGCTCTTTCAAATCTGACTTATGCAATAAAACATTTAAGCATTTTGTCTTATTTTCCTTTATGCAAATATGATTTTGTTTACCCCTTAAAAATATGACCTTTCCATGCCTGAGAAAATCTAAATTATCCCCAGTCTCTGAAAAATCTGATTATCCCATGTGTTTATAAAAATCCCCAGGAATGCATATTTCATAAAATTTGAAATAAAATACCTTTGCTTTGTATGAATTTTACCTTTTAAAATCTGCACATCCTTTAAAACATTCTGAAATCATTATTTCCTACCTATTTAGCCCAGATGTCACCAGAAATCAACATGTGGCACCCTCTTATTCACTGTCACAAACTGGTCTTAACTCACCTTTGACCTCAGTTACATCTGGCGACCATGCGACAACCATAGTCTCACAATTGCGAGCAAATTTTAACTCAACAGTCAACCTTGGGCGACCTCGCGACTAACATCCGGCGGCTAATTCTCATCTGGCGACCACACGACCAGAAGCTACCTCCATGTCATGATAGTCAACTTTGGCATCTGGCTACTTCGTGACTAACTGCTAGCGGTTAGTCACCAAGTCTCGACAGTTATCTCCTTGGGTGGCTAACATCTCGCGACTGGGCAACTAAGTGCTTTTTACGACCATGCGACCAAGTGCACATGCCATTTTCATCAAAATTTGTTATCCTTCATTTTCAGGCATGGAAACTGAGGCGGTCAGATGACTGGGCATGCGTGGATAGCCTCTTCATTTTTGCATATAAAGATCTCAGAATGCCTTCCCCGGATGAATGTGGGATAATAAATCTCATGTTTTTAGAAGTATTTTCAAATTTGGAGCTAAAACATTGTGTATAGCCAAGGCAAGTTGACCTTCAGCCCCTAGGAGCTCACCAAGAGCCTCTGGGCTCTCATACTTACCTCTAAAGAATGCGTTTTGGTATATAAATACCAAAAATGCCCACCACAGAGACAATGTGGGACATATCAAACTCACTTTTTTCCATATTTTTTGGGTTCTTCATCAAAACTCCTCATTAATCGGGTTGAATCTCTACTAATGAAGACCATGATTGTCTTCCAGTGGTCTGGGTGCCCCTTTGTATGGATTCACTTTTGCAAATTTAGCATTAAAACCTCCAAAAATTCAAACTACATCCTCTGGTCTGTGTTTTGCACTTGCAAACTTTAAAACAAAACAATCTTTAAAATCCCCATTTGCTATTTTGCACAAATTCCATGCTAGAAACCAGTAGCCTCCTGCAATGGATTCTACGCACCATGTCTAAAGGTCCCACTAGTTCCCAAAATCAAAAACACTGCCTCCTTCATATCTGCACACGGTCCAATGAATTTCATTGCAGTATTTTAATGTTTTAAAAAACTTTATAACTACATTCCCTGTCTGTGCAACAAGTATGGATTCACTTTGGTCAAAAAACTCATGTGCCTTGTCTATGCTTCCAAACAATCTGCAGCTAAGAGAACGCTGGTGAAGGTTGCGGAATTTGGCCTTACACATACATATTGCATAGCTGGAAAAACATTGTGGAATGTGGCTTTATACCTGCGGATTGTATTAGTGTGGAAGTTTGGAAAGCTTTTCCCACAAATCACTTGAAGTACCCTGTCAAACAATTCATGCCTTTATCTGTGCAATATGCTATGCAATGAAATTGACAATGTATTTTGTTTAATATTTCAAAATCACTGTCTTTAGCGTAGCAGATGACACTGACTTCTTGTGTTTTTTTTTGCAAATGCAATATCAATTTAATGTTTGAAAAACATTAAAACCTCCTCTGCAATGAAATCAACAACTCCCTTGTGTTCTACAAAATACCGCGCAAGTTCATGTATGGTCATTTTAACATTTCATTATGATATACAAACACTATATAATGGTGTATTTTTGTTGTTTGAATGTCAAAATAGATCTGGCAGCCATCTTCAAAGCCTGAATATAAATTAAGAACTCTCCATTCTTTCTAATTCTCAACAATGATAACAGTCAACCACTCTTTTTGAAGCTTAACAAAGATGTTTTCTTTTAGAACTAGATTCTAATACTGTTGTCGGCTATTAGACCATATACATTCCACGTTCTAAAATAGAAGAGCCATATTCTCCATTATTATTTAGAATGAGAAACATCTTTGCAACATTCTACGGCATCATCACTTGTCCATTTGAAAATAAGGTAAACTTGATAAATTGATGAGCCGATGTCTAACCACCTATCCAGGTGTTGATCTAACTATCAAGTTAACATGACTTGTCGCTTCTTTTGGAAAAACTGCATTCTTTGAAACATGTTCTGAGATGTTTATTTCTACAACTCTTATTACCAAAATTTGATTGACTAAGAGATATGGATCAGAAAATACTGATTTGACAAACATTTCAAACTAATCAGTACAATTCTGCAAACTGAACCCTTGAATGGTGACTGGCACCCGGGACTGGTCTCAAAAATTCACTGAAACAAGTAATTTGACCCCGACACTCAGCAAAATGATTAATTGATGTATAATGACTATGCATGTGAAAGGGATCCTTCAGATTCATTTTTTGGCACAAGATATAGCAATGCAAACTTAGCCTTCCAGAAAACTCGTGGGTACAAATGCGGAAACAGTATAAATCCCTTTCAGATTGACCCTTGCAAAAACATTGAAACAAGCTCTAAAACTTTACCATTAGGTCACATAGTACATTCATATGCAATGAGGATGTTCCCACAATCAGACCCTAAAAATATCTTTCAGATAGAAAGATATTACTTATGCAAAATGGCCACTCTGAAACTTAACACTTTTTCGCACTACAAACTGAATAAACTGCCTCTGAAAAATGAATTCATAGGGTTATCAAAAAGATCTTTCAGAAACTCAACCTCTGGAGCCTGATTGAATGTCACATATAGAACATGATCCCTTAGTTGTCTTCCTGTGAAAAGAAACCACTGAACTGATACCAATCTACAAAGATAGCACCTTAAACACTTTTTTGAACTAAAACACAATAAATATGCAGAAATTGGGTTCGGAATCGACAAAGAAAAGCAATCTACCGAATTGGTCAAAGTTTGGGAATCTTTAGAGGAGTTCATTCCTAGGTCTATAATGCAGGTCAACCTTCAATTATGTCTGACATCAGACCAGGTGTAAATAGGGAAACCACAAAGTAGGCCATTTAATTCTGAATTTTACATTTTTAGTGAAACTTCAATAAATCAGGAATGGAAAGGCTCTGGAAAAGTGGATAAATGGATTGGTAGGAGTCTATAAATCTTCACATAGGTACACTCCTATGTTTACAATATGAGGGAAAAATCAATTATCCAAAATGTTCACCCGGGTATAGATTTTGAAGACCTCAAAGTGGACAACTTAGCAATTCTGAATTTGAAAACACAGGAAATCAGAATTATTCACCACTGGAATGGTTCTAAAAAAATTGTCATCTGATTTCATAAAGATCTGGAAACTGGAAAAATTGGAGAGTATGACCACTGGAACATAGTACAAAAAGGAATTTTCTCAATTGAATCAATTGGTCAAAAGTTATAATGTGTCAAACTGGGCTATTCAGATTTCTAGGCAGAACAAAAATGTAGACAGTTCTGAGCAACCAAATTTGGGAAGTATGAAAACTTATCAAACGGATTTGGAATGACCTGAGATCTAAAAAATAAGCTCTCTAATATGAATGCTAAACATTCCCAAAATGATAGCTTATGAAACTTAACAGGGTGTAAGATACTCAGAAGCAAAGTAGGCTCCAGACAGCAAATTGACAATTAGCAAAGTGCAGAATTAGGTGACAAAATGACTACTCCCTAAACATGTCAGAACTGAAATTCAGGAGTTGGGACCCATTGCATATTTCAAATGGAAGGCATTAAAGCCTCTCCCCAATTTTTATCTCATGAAAATCATCCGGGCATCTTTTTCAATCACTCGAACTGAGCCTTCTCACACAAAATTTTCAAGGGTACTTACTTTGCTCAACTGAAAAATTTCACATGGTCACTCCAAATTTGTTCAAAATTTAGGAGTACCAACAAACACAACCTTTCTCTCAACAGCAAGAAATGCTTTATGATGATCTAGGAAGGAGTACTACTTTTAATACCCACTCGTATTTTTCTTTCAGTTTATGATATTGTACTCTTTTAGGTAGTGGTTTCAGTTGATGGGCTGAATTGTTTTAGGCTGCATTTCATGTGAGCTATTATTCTTTCATTTGATGGTGATTTTTGATTATGATGTTATGTATTTATCATATGCATAGATAGATGTGATGATTTTATTATGATGGTTATTTTATGTTGATTTCTGATTAGGATGTACTTACCCCATACTTTAATGTGTATGGTCATTTTATATGTTGATGTGTTGGCATGGTAGAGGATGGAGACGTAGTTACTTGCCTCAGCGAGATCCACACGTTTGACTGATCCCTATTATTTCTTGTGATAATATACTATATGTACATGTGTGTTCTTTTAATGTCAGGCTTGTAGGTACATGGCATCGTCTACCCTGAATTGGCATGAGTGAGTGTGTCCATAAATATTCATCTCAATGGTAAAGAGGGGAGGAAAAATATAGATCCAAATCTTATCCTAAACCTAATTGTCCTAAGTAATGGACAAGTATCTATTTGGATACCTTACTAAATTCGTCTAGTTGACAAGAATTTGAGTATCCCTTTCCTTGAGCATGTTTCATTTTGCTTGTGTTCGATTTTAGGTGCTTGATTTGATTTTCTATGTGATTGATCATGTTATTTATTTAATTAAATATTATTAGAATTAATAATTAAATATAGGGTATTTAATTAATTAAAAATTAAATTAAATACCTATATTCAATTGAAAATTTAATTAAAGTTCAATTATTGAATATTAATATTTAATTAATTATTTAATTGAAAATTAGAGCAAATATGCTTTTATACTTTATTAAATAATTAAATATTAAGTTGTATGGATTAATATTAAGTAATTTTGAATTACACTATCTTTACGAAGCATAGAGAAATATTCAAACACATACATGCCATCAATCCAAGGCTCATGAATCATGCCACTCCATACCCTACTACATGCTATATAATACATGAGATAAGAGGACATATAAAATCTACAGCCAGTATGCTTGGCACTATTCAACTGTTCCCTCATGGATTCTGCAATTAACTCAGCCCAATCCAACTTATGCTTGCCCTCTAAAATAATTTCTATATAACAGAATAAGCAATCTGCAAACAAAGAAGCCTCAGCTGACCCCCTAACTCTGTGCAGCATTACCATGATATCACTAATATGCGGGTGCATGCGATTTCTATTTAATTTCTTGGGAAACTGAGAACCTCCTCTTTGGGCATTTATTAACCAATACTTAGCCATTGAAGTATAGTTCGCATCAGCGTTGGGTTTGAACTTAACTAGAGATTGGGTGGGAGAAAAAGCTGAGAAAGTTTGTTCTTGGATTTGGAAAGCCGAGGTAACAATTCCTCTATTTACGACCATCAACACTTCACCATTCCTGTTAAGAATTGACTTAGTTCACTGATCATAATGTTTAATACATTCATGAACAACCTCAAGGAAAACTACGGGAGGAGGGAAACATGCAGCTATACATAACCTGCTACTAAAAATCTCAATAGAAGGGACATTTTCTTCCACCCATGCAGTAAGCCTATAAGCTATCCCTTCAATATCACAACCTTCTAGGTCTGTGTCTATTACGATAGAATTTTCACAGACTAAACTAGACACATTCCCAAAGAAATGAAATGATGACTTCATTTTGCAAGAATAGACTACAAATTGCTACAGAAACCCCCGCAAAATTCACCAGCTTTTAAATTTAAACATTGGAAGAATGACAGACTGACTTACCTTAGTCTCTGAGGAAAATTCTGCAACTGGAGCTCCAAAAAACCCTTACCTCTATTCTTTGCGTATATAGAGAACAACAATAATTCAAAAATGAATGCCAAGGAGGGCTTTTAAAGGAAACGTCTAGAATGAGTAACTAACTACCCATAATTAAGACAAGAATGTCTCAAAAAGAGAAGTGACCATTCCCACACACGATCATTTACTGCCACTTTGCGCAATCTTTTATGTCGCACAAACTCCTCATTAATTCGATAGCTCAGACATGATTTAGCCGCCGCTGAAAAGACCTCTTCATCAAAAGTTTTACCCGAGTGGGACCCATGCCTGAAAAGATGGCGACTATCCTTGATTTATGCCACCTATCATTTATAAAGATCCTTGAACACTCTTGAACACTCTTGAACAAGTTCAATGATTTTCGTATGTGTTCACCTTCATTCAAGCCCGTTCCTTAATATCCCACCAACACTTTGATACCGAGGGCCAAAACATTTAACCGATAATCTTCCACCCTAGACAGGCCAAAGTTTTGTAATCTGATGATCAAAAAACACCTTCCTTTAGTGAAAATGCTAATCATCCATTTCTGCTTTATAGAGAAAATGAACTAGCTTGAACATCCTTGAACGCCCTTGAACAAGTTCAAGGTTGTTCATAGGTGTACAAGCCTGTTCAAACCTGTTCAAAAGATATGTTAGCAAAATAATTTTCTCTCTATAATAAGGAAGGATGGAACATAGGGAAAAAATTTCACTGGGATTTTAAACATGAGGGCTTAGGCAGCTTGACATACAGAAAATAACAAGGTGACTCTGAAAAAGTAATATTAAGGACAAAGATCAAGATTTGGACTGAAAATCATGTTGAATAGGTTCTAAGGAGACTCCATCAGTACAAGTTAGTGATTAACTTGGAAAAATGAATGTTTATGAAGAAGGAACTCATCTTCCTAGGTTTTGTCATCTCCCAAGGAACTCTCAAAATGGATGCAGAGAAGGTTGCAGCAGTAGTGAACTGGCAGCCACCAAAGAATCGAGGTGATGTTAGAATTTTTCATGGTTTAGCAACTTTCTATAGAAATTTTATCAAGAATTTTATCCATGTGTGCGCTCCTATGTTGGACACAATAAAAGGTGGAAAGAAGACTAGATTTGAGTGGACTAAAGAAGCAGTAGATGCCTTTCAATATCTCAAGAACAAAGTCACACAATACCCAATCTTAGTACTCCCTGACTTAAACAAGGTATTCATAGTTGAAATAGATGCAAGCAACTTGGCCATAGGTGCAGTATTGAGCCAAGAGGGTAAGGCCATAGCAGTTTTCCTAGAAAAATTGAATGATGGCAAGAAGAGGTATTCTACTTATATTTTGAACTTTATGCAATGGTGCAAGCCTTGAAAAAATGGAGACACTATTTACTCCCTAGAGAATTTATTTTTTATACTGAAAATCATGCTCTAAGTTTGTTAAATAGTCTGGAGAAGCTTGGAGCCAAACACATCAAATGGATGGATCAGTTGTAGGCATATACATTCAATATTAAACACAAAAAATTGAGTGGAAAACAAAGTGGCTGATGCCGTGAGTAGAAGGATTGGATTAGTTGAGGAAGTTCAACTTCAGAGTGTAGGGATTGAATCCCTAAAACACCTATATGATGATGATCCAGAATTTGGAGAAGTATTTGAGGTATGCACTACAATGGTTGGCAAATACCATACTCACTTTTCAGATTTTCTGATTCAAAATGGACTCTTGTTTAAAGGAGCCCAATTGTGCATTCCTAAATGTTCCATGAGAACAAATATCATTAAGGAGAAACATTGTGGTGGCTTAGGAGGACATTTTGGAATAGATAAGACCACTGAATTAGTAAAAAGAAGTTATTTTTAGCCAAAGATGGGGAAGGAGGTCAAGAAATTTGTTGAATCTTGTACTATTTACCAGCAAGCAAAGGGTGTATCCACTAACCATGGATTTTTTCAAACCATTAAAATTCCCTCTAGGCCATGTGGATCAATTTAAATGTATTTTTTTATGGGTTTGACAAGGACAAAGCAGGGTTATGATAGTGTTTTTGTCATTGTGGATAGGTTTAGTAAAATGGTGCACTTTGTCCCTTCCAAGAGCACAAATCATGCCTCTCTCATAGCACATATATTCTTTAAGGAGGTGGTAAGAATCCATGGTCTACTACAAACCATAGTGTCTAATAGAGATGTGAAGTTTCAGGGTCATTTTGGAGGAAACTCTTCAAGAAGTTGGGCACAAAATTGACTTATAGTTCAGCATACCACCCACAAATAGATGGGCAAACGGAGGTGGTAAACATGTCTCTTGGAAATCTCTTGAGATTCCTAACAAAACTGTACACCCAACGTTGGGACATGATCTTTCCATGGGTAGAATTTGCATTCAACAACTCTATGAACAGATCCACTTGAAAGATACCATTCCAAATAGTGTATGGACTCCATCCCAAAGGCCCATTGGGTTTAGTAGAATTACCATCTTATTTTAGAGTTAGTGCACAAGGAGAGGAGTTAGCCAAACTAATCTCTAAAGTAAAGACATAAGTAAAATAGTCATTACAACAGTCAACTATTAAATACATAGCACAAGTACACAAGAGGAGAAGAGAAATTCACTTCAAAGTTGGAGATAAGGTATTGGCATACCTAAGCAAGGAGACACTCCCTAAAGGTAGATACTCAAAGTTGCACATGAAAAAGATTGGACCTTGCACAATCCTCTCCAAGATGGGTAAAAATGCATATGAGATTTATTTTCCCCCTACTTTATTGATTTCTCCTATTTTTTATATTGCAGACCTCACTCCTTACAAGTGTGTTGCAGACATTGTCAATGTGTAGGAATCACAAGCTGAAGATGATGGAGAATATGTGAAAGATCTCACACCAAGAAAGCAAGTGGAGTTAGACACCATTCTAGAAACCAAATTCCTTAAGAAAACAAGGAATAATAAGTACATGGAGTACTTAGTGAAATGGAAAGGACTCCCTCCAATAGATGCTACTTGGATGACAGAGTACCAGATCCAACAACATGGAACCACTGTTGACCAGCTATCCTCAAGTGGGAACTTGAGTTCAAATCTCATGAGGAGTATGGTGAAGGAGAACCCCAAATGAACCAAGTGTTCCTATGTAACCTATGGGTTCCCTCAAGGTCCTAAGAGGCCTTTAGTGATGTTAAGACATTGGGTTAATCGCTGGATCACCTTGTAAGGCCATAGTTCCAAGTTTGGCACATTATGAGCCCTTGGTCCACTATTGGTAATTTATGGTCCAATAACCTAGGAATAGGTTTTTAATAGGTTTTTCATGTTTGGATCCACTAGGGATAACAAAAATAACCATTTGACCAAGTTTGGTCATCAGATTTGCAAAATTCCAAAAAATGTAAAAGTTGCTCAAAAGTTGTCAATAAACTTTTGAGCAAACTTAACAACTTTTTGAAAAACAACTCCCAAACAGTCAAATTAGCTCAAATATGTCATGTAACCATTGGGAGTTCCTAAAAATCCATTTCAAGTGGGTGGTAGGCTAATGATGTAATTTGGCATTTTGAAATTAATAAAATAACCATTTTCTTGCATTTCCTGAGAAACAGTCATTATGTACGATTAGGTATGGATAGAAGGACATGAAATTATGACACCAAGGGTTAGTGTTGTGAATATTCTTCCATTTTAATTTTTTCTCATGCATTAATCAATCTTAGTTTGAATGTTATTGAATTTACAAACTCACTCCCTCGATTGTAGACCCTAATTCAATGTTTCAAATAAAATTAAGTGTATTTCCACTTTCCACCATGGGAATTCAATGACCCTTGGTGGAAAGCTTGGTTATAATATTCTCTTTAATATTCTCAAATATAGGTTCTATAAATTTCAGGGAGATGGAGTTACAATGATGCCCTAGGTGTATATCCTTATGCATGCACCAATCTTGAAATACGACAACAACCACAACTCTCATTTGGGGATTGATGAGAGGCTCTAAATTGGAGGAGGAGACCCTTGTATACATATTCAAATTATAAAATCATTGATTTTGTATTTGGATTCATCCTTAAGGTACTTCTAGTATAAATGGAGGCCTAATTAGCCCTAATTGCATAAGCAATTTTGTGTATTTTCCTATCTCTTTCTCATTTCCATATTATAGGGATTAAGTCCAAGGTATTAGGCCATAAAGGATCCCTAAATACCTAATCAGTTAAGGGGGTTATGGGTAAAAATATCAATTAAGGTCAATTTTCCTTCTAAAAAAGGCTACAAGCATAGTCTTGGGTTTGTGAAGAAACCATGGCATATGGATTGCATTTGAGTGGAAGAACCATTGGAAATAAATTTTATGGATCTAAATAGACCCCACCTATGAGCATAGGTCACCATTGGTCCCTTAAGTCATTTTAAGTGTATTGTTAAGAATTCGAGTCAAGTGTTCCTGAAGCCACTCTTGGTAGTTGGTGTAGTAGGATTGGCAAAACCTAGTGATTAGGTTTCCCTTTCGGGTGTTGAGGTTGTGATAGCCTAACCAAGACCCTTTTCCCACACTTCTAATAAGTGTGAAGCACTTTACCTCTAAATCTAGTAGTTTTTGGGTACATTTCCCTTTTTGGGTCACTTAGAGGCTTCCAGTTGCCCACTTTGCATTAGCTTCAAGACAAGGTATGCCTCAAGATCCTTTGCAATTTTAGAATCCCTAAAATAATCAATGGCAAAATCAAAATTATTAAAATCATTCCTAGTACTCCCAACCTAATTGGAATAACCAGTGGCCTAACCAATAGAATCACCAGTGTCCTTAGCCCCAGAATTAGTGGAAACAACCATAGGGGAATTTGCATAAAAATTACCAATGGAGGGGGCCTCCATAGTGACCTAAAAAAAATACTAGTTATCCAAAATTACCACCTCTAGTGCCTCCACCTGCAATAATGCCACCTCCTGCAGCCACAAGTCCTAATCAAAAGCCAACCAATTACCTTCTCAGCTGCAACCTAATCCTTACAACAACAAATAACAACAGCTAATGTATACTACTGATACTTAATAGTACCCTTCTTATGCACTAGAGATATCTAATATCCATTTGAGATCTGGTACCAATCTACCTGCACCTGAATATCCTATTATTACATAAGTTACAAAAAATTCATGCAACATCAGCACCACTTCTAGAAGCTACATTGTGAAATATAGTCCAACCAACTGATATATCTAGCAAAATTGAAATTCACACCTCAGTTAATCCTCCCTTTTCACATAGGCTTACCATGGAAAAACCTATATCCCAAGAAGAAACGCCATTTGATATCCTTGAGTAGCTGAAAAACATGCACATCTAGATTCATATGTTCCAAGCTATCAAAGATGTTCCTCTTTATAGAAAAGCTATTAAGGAAGCATGCCTTAAAAATCCTAGATGAAAGAAAAAGGACCCTCAAATAGTCTATGTTATAGGACAAATTGTAGATATCATGTTGGGAAATCTATTTATACCAAAGTATTTTGACCCTGGAAGCCCAGATGTTGATTTGATAATGAATGGACAGTCTTTGAAAAATGCTTTAGTTGATTTGGGAGCAGTCATAAATGTAATGACCAAAGATACAATGAAGAGGTTAAGTATAGAGGGCTTGAGAACCACTCCAACAGTGTTACAACTTGCTGATAGTTCAACTATCACCCCATATGGTATCATTGAGGATATAGTACTCACCTTGAATTCATGGGAATACCCTACTGATTTTCTCATATTATCACCTAAAGTAAACTTTTATGGTTATCCAGTCATCGTAGGGAGACACTAGTTAGCCACAACTGATGCCAAAATTAGTTTTAGATAAGGAAATTTGACAATTTCAAATGGCCAAGCAATAAAGAATCTAGCACTATATCATCCTACCCAACCCCAGCCATATTTGAGAGAGGCTATTTGGCAAAATTTGGGAGAGGAGGAAGAATAAGTAAATTATGTTTCTCAGCTCATGATTCTACACACACAATCTTTTCTGAAAATGCAAGAAGAAGATGATGTTATACAAAGTATTCTTACTAGTGAGTTTTTAGTAGCTAAAGACATTTCTGAAAGCTTTGTTTTATAGTTATGTACCTATGAGGACTGTGTCTTTCCATCAAGCCTTGATGTAATCAATCAATTAATTCCATGTGAAGTAGCTACAAGCCCAATACCTGAAGTGTCAATGATAGAGCTAACAACCATTGAAGAACATTCCCCTGGTCACAACCTCCATGTTAATAGAAACCTGCCACCACCACAATTGGCATTGTTAACCAAACTCCCACATAAGCATGAGAAATCCTTTGCTTGTGATTATGGAGACATGGCGAGACTGAACCCCAAGCTTTGCATGCATAGGATCTACATCAATGAAGACATTTTACCACTCCACCAACCTCAGAGAAGAATAAACCCAGCCTTGAGAGAAATAGTCAAAATTAAATTTCAAAAGTTCTTGGATGCTGGTTTCATATATCCAGTATCTGATAGCAAGTGGGTATCAACTTTGGTCATATTACCTAATAACAGAGTTAAATGAAGGATATTTGTGGATTACATGGAATTTAACAATGCCACAAAGAAAGACCATTTTCTCCTGCCATTTATTGATCAAGTTTTGGATAATTTGGCTGGTAAAAAGTACTCCTTTCTAGATGGATATAGCAGTTACAACCAAATCAAAATTGCTCCAAAGGATTAGGAGAAGACCACATTCACATGCCCTTGTGGGACATATTCTTATTCTGTATTACCATTTGGCTTATGTAATGCACCGGCTACTTTCCAGATAGGTGTAATCAACATTTTTGCTGACATATCACATGATTGCATGGAAATATATTTGGTGGACTTCACTACATTTGGTGTCACCTTTGACGAAGCCCTGGAGAACTTGGAAAAAGTGTTGATCAGATGTCAAGAACACAACCTTTCTCTCAACAGAAAGAAATGCTTTATGATGATCCAGGAAGGAGTACTGCTTTTAATACCCACTCATATTTTTCTTTCAGTTTACGATATCGTATTCTTTTAGGTAGTGGTTTCAGTTGATGGGCCGAATTGTTTTAGGCTGCATTTCATGTGAGCTATTATTCTTTCATTTGTTGGTGATTATGATGTTATGGATTTATCATATGCATAGATAGATGTGATGATTTTATTATGATGGTTATTATATGTTGATTTCTTATTAGGATGTAGTAACCCCATACTTTCATGTGTATGGTCATTTTATATGTTGATGTACTTGTTGATGTGTTGGCATGGTAGAGGATGGAGACGTAGTTACTTGCCTCAGTGAGATCCACACGTTCGAATGATCCCTATTATTGCTTGCGATATTATACTGTATGTACATGTGTGTTCTTTTAATGTCAGGATTGTAGCTACATGGCATCGTCTTTCCTGAATTGGCATGAGTGAGTGTGCCCATAAATATTCATCTCAATGGTAAAGAGGGGAGGTAAAATACAGATCCAAATCTTATCCTAAACCTAATTGTCCTAAGTAATGGACAAGTATCTGTTTGGCTACCTTACTAAATTCGTCTAGTTGACAAGAATTTGAGTATCCCTTTCCTTGAGCATGTTTCATTTTGCTTGTGTTCGATTTTAGGTGCTTGATTTGATTTTCTATGTGATTGATCATGTTATTTATTTAATTAAATATTATTAGAATTAATTATTAAATATAGGGTATTTAATTAATTGAAAATTAAATTAAATACCTATGTTTAATTGAAAAGTTAATTAAAGTTCAATTATTGAATATTAATATTTAATTAATTATTTAATTGAAAATTAGAGTAAATATGCTTTTATAGATTATTAAATAATCAAATATTAAGTTGCATGGATTATTATGATTTAAATATCTAATTTATTTAATTTGATATCTTATTAATTACATGTACATGATTTTGTTGAAAAAGTATTTTCAAACTAAAAGATTTCAACTTGATTTTAGGATTCAAAGTTGAGTTGTGGAATTAAAAGGTATTTTAATTATTTAAATATAATTTTCTCTCGATTTTCAAGTGGAGTCTTTTTAGGGATTGACTGAGTGAGTTGTCATGGGGGTTTGCATGTTTAGGGAAAATTGAATTCCTTTAGGAGGAAAATTGGGATTTTCTTTTGGGATAACAGGTTTTCAAGATTTTGGGAGAGCTTGGGGTGTGCTTGACTTTTGGGAGAATTTGAGGATTCTTGTGGTTGCATCTTGGATTGGAGATTTGTGTGATTTTGTGGTTTGCGTATGCTTGGATCTTCATTGTTTCCAGATTTGTGGTTGATTTGTACTTGGAGGTTTTTAGGGTTTTACAATTTTCAGAGGCATAATCTTAGTTTTCTTGCATTGGAATCAAGGTAGGTTTTGTGTTCCTTATATTGTTTCAATTTTTACAAATTTGAGGTCTTAAATATTTGAATGGATGCATGTTTTATCTTTTAGATTCTAGGTGATTTATTAGTGTTTCTATGTTTTCAGGTATTTATAAAACTCGTAGATCTGAATTTTTCATGTTTTATTTGGACTTGGCATAGTAGTGTTATGCTGGCAAAATTTCATGAGAAAATTCTATATAGAACTCCTAGAAATCAATAAATTAGTTTGCCTATAGTCTAAACTATAGAGGAGAGGAAAACAAAATCTTAGAATAGGAAAATATCCCCTTACAAAATTAATTAGATGAAAATTTAAACTCTCTGGAAATAAAACACAGTCCTAAATTCTATTCACTAGTCAAATATAAAAATTGCCCAGAAAGGACAAAAGAGAAAAGAAAAGACAAAAATGCATTCCCCTTTCTTTTTTTTCCATTTTCGGAAATGTTATTTAAAAAAAGATAAAGTAAATTATTTTTGTTTGGGGAAAATGAAGTTTAAATTCATTATGAAGCATTTGTTTTTTTTAATAAAAAAATTTATTGAAAAAAAGGTTTTGGGTTATTAAAAAACCCATGTGAAAGTTTAAAAAACTTTAAAAGCATGGGAGGTGGGGAACGGTGGGCTCCACCCACCATCCCCATGGGACACCAGGCCCGTAGTAGTCGGCACTACCGTAAGGCAGGCCAGACTCCAGCGGCAGACCCGGTCTGCCCACGGTGGTACCACGTGAGGTATAAAGGGCAGGGGTACATGGGGTCCACATCCCCCGAATCATATGGAATTTACTTTTTTGTTTATTTATTTTTATTTATTTATTTTTAAATAAATTTCATTTTTAAATAAATTTAATTTATATTTAATATTAGTTTTTAATTAATATAGTTAATATTAATTTTTAATTAATATGTTTAATATTAGGTTTTAATTAATATGTTTATTATTTATTTAATATATTTATGGTTAATTTTAATTAATATATAGTTATTAATTTTAATAAACGTATATCATGGTTAAGTTTAATAAATTTTGTTTGATATGAATTTTTATGTTAATCGTGTTATTGGTGATTTTGAATATGATTAACGTGTGTTATAGTTATCTTATAATTTGGTCTATCTTATATTTAATTATGGTATCTTAAATGCATGTTATAATTAATTCATAATATGACAATTTTATACTATATTTGAATTATAATATGTGTATTATGGAATAGAAACATGAATGTTAGTTAATTGAATTTGATAATTATTGCTTATTAGATTTGTGTATTAAGTAACATTTCTATTTGGATAGCTATAAACGTTTATCTTCTTATATTCATTTTTCAGTCCTCTAAGACATTTTGTTCTATTCATCCTACTAAGTTATCTTTTGCTTATATGTGTTATTATTGGGACATTAGATGGCCTAGGATGTATACAAGACTGGGAGGTTGTTTAGCATTTATGTTATTATATGGCGTGTGTGTTTTATGCTATGTCCCTAAACTGACCATGTAAACCCTTTCGATAATGTTATCTTCAATGTGTACCTCTATGTGACCATTCTTGTTATGTATGGATACTGGATTGGGTATACTTGGGTTTAGACCTATGCTAGATCTTTGTAGGATCTGTAAGCCTACGGTAGGTTACTTAGATGTGTAGTAGGGGGTGGCTTGCAATAAGTTTTGTGTACATAAGTGACTACTAGATTGCTTATTGTGGAGTTTACCTAATAAGCGATAACTAGATACATACTGAGAGATATTAAAATGAATTAATAAGATGTGTTCTCACCCATGATTGAGTGCTAGTATAGACTAAGATGGTGATGAGAAGATTCTAGTTTCCTCAAGGGGTACTGGCATAGTTAGTGGCCTTATCAGTTTGAGAGGTCATTGGCACCGTGTATGGTCACTTAAGTGTCAGAATCCATATGGATTGAGAGGACAAAACTTAAGGGTTAGACGTACATTATGACACCTTCCTTTACACACTCTAGATTTTCTACGTATGTCATTTGCCTCTAGATTAGTGAGTCTTACCTTTCATGATGTCTAGTACACCTGAATTAGAGAGCTATCAAGATCCCTTGCTTAGCGGTTACTTCCTTATTTATTTTGGATATCTGAGTGGGGCATGTTACTATCTCCTCAGCATGGTGGGAGTTGAGTTTTTTTTCTATGTGGTGAGGTGGTAGTGATTCTTATTACCATTGAGATTCCAACGGATTCTTCTTCATGCTTGGATGTTCCTTGTTGGAGTTTCATCTTCTAGTCTTTTGGAGACTTGTTCAATTCATGAGTTGTGTACTTGTACCATATGTGGATATTGGTTATCATCCTTTGGAGGATGCATTATATTGTTTTATTATGTATTATTACATACCCTGTGACTTGTGCAATGGATGTTGATTAGGTTGTATAATCTTTGGTATCAGATGTATATGTAATCTTTTATTATGAGATGTATGTTATTGGATTCAGTTGATGTATCCTTTTTGTTAGTTCTTTATAGTTGCTATTCGTAGATTATTTTACTTAAGTAATTCTATGTCAAGGAACCCTCAAGAAATGTAATCTACATTGTGTTGTAATTATGTGTATGTCATGTACTTCATTGTGTTGCTTCCGCATTGTTATCATTATTGTTTGTAAATGTTTAAAAAAATAATTATTCTGTAAACTTAGTGTCATGTTTTAGGTTAAGTTCTCCTAAGTTCCCTGGCGGGGCATTAGAGTGCTGGGACATTTCATCTCAGAGGTTGGAATCCAAGTAGACCCTGCATAAATAGAGGTAATTCTCACATTGCCTACACCTACAAAGAAAAAATAAGTTAGATCTTTTTTAGGACATGATGGCTATTATAGATAGTTTATTCAAAATTTTAGTCAAATAGCTAGTCCTATGTATACTTTACTTGCAAAAGAGGTTGAGTTTGCATAGACAAAAGACTATGATGAATTCCTCCTACAACTCAAGTCACTTTTGAATATTGCACCAGTACTTAGGGGCCCTGACTGGTCTTTTCCATTCCAAATACATACATATGCTTCTGACTATGCAATAGGTGATGTCCTAGGACAAAAGTCTATTAACCTTGAAAATGTAATTTACTATATTAGTAAGAGCTTACATGGACCAGAGTTAAACTATACAGTGACTAAAAAAGAATTAATAGCATTATTTTATGCTCTGCACATATTCCTCCATTATGTAACAGGCTATCCCATCTTTGTTCATGCTAACCATGCAGCAATTAAATATCTCATGAACAAACCTTCCATCATAGGCAGGTTAGCAAGATGACTTCTTCTTTTGTAGGAATTTGACATAACCATCATTGATAAGGGAGGGAAGGTGAATGTAGAAGCTGATTATCTATCTAGAATCTAGCATGCTGAGAGAGATACTACTCTGATAGATGATGCATTCCCTAATGAGAATTTATTTCAAATTGCTGTCAAAAATCTATGGTATGTTGATATAGCTAATTACCTTCTAGCTAAAAAAATGCCCACACATTTATATTATAAGGATAGGAGAATTCTTGTAGAGAAAAGCTTCCAATTCTCTTAGATCGATAACACACTATTCTACACTAGTCCAGACCATGTCATTAGGAGATGTGTACGAGAAGATGAGACATATGACATTATCCATTCTTGTCATAATGAGCCATGTGGAGGACACTTTTCAACAAAGAGGACAGCCCTAAAGATCTTAACAAGTAGTTACTATTGGCCCACACTTCACAAGGATGCAGCCAGTTACACAAGGAAATGTGACAAATGTCAGAGGATGGGCCGGCTAAAAAGATCACATGAAATTTACTTAAACCCACAAGTGGTGGTAACATCATTTGGAAAATGGGGCATGGATTTTATTGGTCCAATAGATCCTCCATCCAATTGGAAATCCTACATCCTAGTGTGTATTGATTATTTGACCAAATGGGTCGAACTAAAAGCCACAAAGCACGCACGAGATCATAAGGTAGAAGAGTTTTGGTATGAGGAAATCTTCACTATATATAGAGTTCCAAGAGAACTTGTAACTAATCAGGGAGCTTAATTCACTTCCAATCTGATTAAAGAGCTCATGAAGGAATATAATATCAGACATCAAAATTCTAGTCCCTATCATCCTGAGGCCAATGGATAGGAAGTAGTTACAAATAGGGAGATTGAAGCCATTTTGACAAAAATAGTTAATCTACACTGCCAAGATTGGAGGAGCAGACTATCAAAAGTCATCTGGGCATACAGAAAAACTTTGAATACCACCACATGTTTCACTCCATTTGAGCTATTATACAGAAAAGAAGCAATGCTACCAATTGAATTTGAACACAAAACTTTGCGTACAACGCTCGAGTTAAACATTGATCTTCCTATAACATAGAAAGAGTGATTGCTGTATCTCAATTCCTTGAATGAAATGCACAAATATGCCTTGGAGCAAAGTGAAATAGTACAAAAACAAAGGAAGAAGTGGCACAAATCCCATATTAAGAGCAAGCAGTTTCAAGTTGGTGATTGGGCATCACTGTATGATTCTAGATTCAAAGAAATACCAGGGAAGCTACAAACAAGATGGCTAGGTCCATATGAAATAAGCCATGTCTTCACCAATAAAGCAGTCCAATTGACAACTATTGACACAGTGCATTTCAAGTTATTAGTCAATGGACATTGGCTACGTTTGTATCACCAGACCCAAACCAAAAAAGACTTCCTACAGAAATTCAGACAACCAGTTCCAAACAAACAACATGTAACACTTCCTACATCAGAGGGTGCAAACATTCTTCTTGTAGCTCTTCAATAGACTTCCTTCAAGCATGTCCCTAATAAAAAATTCATGTTCACATGAAGTTCAAATCTCCACTCACTTTCATAATTCTTCCTTCCAACTCATTTCATTTCTTTATCTTCCACCCACCCACCTTCCACGTCATCACCACTTTCCATTTCTTTGTTTCAAATAAGAGGCAAGTTAGGTGATGCATGAAGAAACCAACATATTTTCACTCTCGCTACCTTTTTCTGGGACGTGCAATGATTGAATGACAAGTAGAAACTTTTCAAAAAAAAATTTCCACTTTTAGCACATAGATTTCAGTAATTATATATAGTACTGCAATAAAAGTATGATTAGGGAATTAAGCTAGTTCCGTACCTCATGCCCAGTATGACAAATGTGGAAACTTGTCATTGTTTCGTAGGGGGTAGGGAAGTGTATTAAGTCCTAAATGTAATTTCTATTTACTCATAAAGATTTCTTGTCACCTCAAATATGTACTTTGGTCTTGTCTCATTAAAATCCCATTGTGATATCACACAAGTGTCGTACAGTTATTCCCAAATTATACCTGATTTTTAGACTTGATGTGACCAATAATTAAATTATGTGGAAACTTGCAGTAAGATTTATAATTTCTTTTGTTAAAATATATTATCTTTGTTTATGAAAAGAGAAACAAAAAAGTGCAAAAGAAGGTATGAAGTTTTACAAGAAGTAATCTGAAACTCAAAAGGAATAAGGTAATTGTCAATTATAGAGAAAAAAGTTGAAAATTCACAAGCACAAATGGGAGGATAATTGCAGCGACCTAAGCCACTATTTTGTAGTGCTTTTATTTCAGATGTTGAAGTAGTAAGGAGGTTCAATGCATGTGGTTGGTTAGGATATTTCTTGAAATTAACAGAGTTTGATGAATAAGCAGCAGCTAAATTTGTAAATACATTTGAGGAAGGGAAAGCAACAGTATGGGGATTAACATTTGTCACCATAGAAGAATGGATAGAAAAGGTAACCATGTTACTAGAACTTGGGGAACATTACCCTAATGTGCATGATGCCAGATCAGCTAGGGCCCAATTTACCCTACCAAGTGACCCTGCTCTAGAGATTACCAAGTAAGGGTGCATAACAATGTATCTCCATCCTTCATTTAATGAATTGGCCACACACATTTTCAGGTATTTTACCTGTGAAGAAAGATTTCAAATTTGCGTGCACATCATTTCAAGTTACTTAGCTATTTAAGACATAATCGTCCAGTGAATGTTCCCAATTTCTTGTATAGTATGCTAAGTATAAGTGCTAAGGAAATACAAAAGGGAAATGTAAATTCTATAACTCACCATACCCTAATCAAATTACTAGTAGAAAAATCTCTTAGGGATGTTTCTCTCTTAGCATGGTTAGAATTTGTCTAGCATAAAACCCTGCAACCTCAAATTGACCCTATTGAGCAACCTAGCAATGATGATGCAGTACCCATTAAACAAGCTATTGAACAAGACACCCAAGAGATAGTAACTGAAAATCTTCAAGAAAGTATGTCTTTGCCTGCTCATATGAGAAATGTACCTAGTTCTTCCCAAAAGAAAGGAAAACCAAAATTAGAAGAAGAAACTTTTGTTCCTATATCCAAACTACAAAACCCCACAGCCTTGAAGGGGAAGAAAATAAAGTTGGCTCCTACAGCAGTTACTCCTAGAGTAGAGAGACCAAAGAAGGTTATTAAGAAAAAGGTTGTGGAGGTTGAAGAAACCCCTGTGCGAAGAATTCCTAGAATGAGAGGACAACTTCCTAAAGTACCCTTAGGAATCCAATCAATTTATCCCAAGAAATATGATGGATAACCTCATGTGCAATTTTTTCTGGATGATTTCCCAAATCAGTCTAAAATCCCAACCATTTCTCAAAATTCAAAAAAGAAATGTGAAGCTGAACCTAATGTATGTCAAAATAACCCCCAAGAAAGTCATCAGAATATCTCAGACAACAATGAGGGATAAGTCCCAATACCTTATCAGTTAACCTTCTCAAAGATTTCCCTAGTTCCTTATAGAAGAACCTAGTTTACAAGCTACTTAGAGCAAGCATGGATAGAACAAAGGAGGAAAAATAATCAAGTAGAACATTGTGGCCGAATCACCTTGTAGTCACTTCTCTTTGTCTTATATATGTGTGTATATTATGTACCTAATAAGAGAGACACAACACATCAATAAGTCATTGCATTAGCTTAAAAAGGTTAGATAAGCATACAAAACCAACTAATATCAACCTATTGCCTTCTAACTAAGAAGAGTGTGATTAGTAACATAATAGCCCTCAGATTATGCTATAATCAGTGACATATACGACCTAGCATGAAGGATTTTAGTTCAAAAACAAGCTAAAAGAAGAGAAAACATGCATTCTAGCTCTAAGAATGGAAATAAGAACAATGTGAAAGCTTGAAATAAGAAATGAAATAGGTGTCTAAGATTAATCTAACAGCATAACATTACATTTAGGATATGAGTTGAAGGCTTATTTTCTCTCAAAAATGGCTTCTATTTATAGAAGAATGAGAGAGAGAGAGGGGAGACAAGGTGGATTAATGATTTGAGGGACTCATTAATGGAGGTGTACGAACCATTAATGCTTTGGGCATTAATAAGACATGGAGGAGACATAGGCTTAAGGCATCTTCATTAATAAGGCATTAATGAAAGCCTTAAAGAAGAAAGGGAAGGGTGTAAGAGGGTGGCTTGAGAAGGTGGACTTGAGAAAGTCATGCTTGAGAAAGTGGACTTTCTCAAGTGGGTTGAGTTGCTAATCATTCCTTAATGGAATGTGACAACATTAGGAGATGGGTTAGGGTAGAATTAGGATTAGGATTAGATTAGCAAGGGTGATTGGGTTGAGAAGGGTCAGAACCTAGGGTAGAAGTGGTTGAGATAGGTTAGGTTGGGGTTTAGGAGAATATTAATTAAATGAATTAAACTTATTAAATTCATTTAAAAATAGGAATTTAATTATTTAAACAATTTACTTGCTATTTAATAATTAGGGGACTATAGCCATTTTAATTAAATAGGCTAGGGGAATGGGTTATTTTGCAAGTGGGTAATTGATTTAGGGATTTATTTAATTCCTTTATAATTAAATACTATAGCCATGTTTGATTTGGTTTGATTTAACTGGTTTGAATTGATTTGAATCATATGGCTATAATAGTTAATACAAATTAGTGATAAAAATCACCTAGGACATTTAATTGATTTGAAAAATTATGCCAAGTAGTAATAGGGTCATTTGGACATAATCGAGGGAATGATCACACTTAGGAAAAATAGTGTCCATAGTTGGAACAGAACAAATTTAGGTGGCTATATTTGCCTTTCTTTGAATTGATGTGCAAGCAGTGCATTGATTCAAAGAAAGTTTTTGATTTTGACTTTAGAAAGATTAAGAATCCTGTTCTTGGTTGTCGAATGAAATGTTGATGAGATCAATCTTGCACTTGATTGATTAAAACTGATAGAATTGATTTTGAGCTTGGTTGTCATCCAAAAACAAACAAAAGATTTTGAAGATACCAATTTTGAACTTGGTTGTCGTCCAAAAATAGATAATACTGATTCTGACTTTGGTTGTCATCCAAAAGGCCAGTATGAAGCTGCCAGGAGCTTTAATAAAAATATTTTAAAATGAGGAAACATAAGATATCAGCTCATGAGAACCAAAGCTTTCTATCCCACAGTTCTGACTTTAGTCAAGGAAACTGTTATGCCCCTAGTTTTTTTGATAACGAAGTCATTTTGATGTTGTCTCAAGCAAAAATTTAATTGATGATAGTGTGATCATGCCCCCTCAGGAACGACATCGAAGGAAAAGAATAAAGTCCCTCACTTGAAAGAATGTATCACTTGTAGGAAGCGGTTAGGACAAGAAAGAACGGAGTAGAAGAAATGGGAAAAGAAGGTGTGTTTTAAAAGTAAACATATGATTACCAAGTTAATTATGTGAAAATGTGAGTGATGAGACTAATAAAATGATGTTAGATCAAGACGTATGATAAAATGTATAGTTTTGATTGATGTGTGGAACAAATGAAGAAAATTCACAATTCTCAGAATGATCACAAAAATGGCATTGTGCTGCTGAAAACATTGTAGGCACCTTTGATTTGGTTCCTGATTGATTAGAGAGAGAATAGAAAGGAAGTTGTAGTTTTCTAAGAGGAGTTTCAGAACTCCTAAATGTCTTAAAAGACCCATATAAGCCTCCAAAATTACCATTTCACTATTCATTTTCACTTTCCTCCATAGAAATTCAGAGAGCTCTGCAAAGAAGATGGTAGTCCCTGTGAGGAAGCATCATTTTGAGATGAGTCATCAACATCAGCGTCCATCTGATTACCCACCGCTGGTAAGTGCTTGATAAACTACACTGTGAATTTTAGAATTTTCAAATTTATGCATTTTTGTAGCTTTTAGAGCCCTTTCAATTCAGGATCACATCCAGGATTTTTGATCGCCTTCTGCGAATCCCACGTCACATCTAGTTTTTCCCGAATCACATCTGGTTTTTCCAGATTCCTGCGTCGCATCTGGTATTTCTTGGATTGCATCTAATTGCATTGCATTTGTCATCTTTTTAGGGGAAATCCATCAGTGGGTTGGACCTGAGGTGCTTAGGATCGCACCCTACATTTAGGATTGCATCTTGTATTTCAGGGATCGCATTCGGTAAATGTAGTCGCATCCTATATTTCCAGGATTGCATATGGTAGAAAACTTAGAATTTTAATATGTTTGATCTGTTTGCATCCTACAAACTTGAAATGACTTAGTTGATTAGGAATCTACCCCTGTAATGTAGATAGGATACTGATGTATAGCCATTTTTGTCCAAAATAGGCCCAGTTCAAGGTAGTCTCATTTCGCGACACTTACCCTACGTGTGTTCTTGCATTGTAGGGACATTTGTCAGATGATGAGTAGACGACTATGATTTGATGTAGATTATGTTCCTTGATAGGTTTTCCTGAGATTGGGGTAAACTATGGGTTGTTGACTTCTCTTGCTGAGAGATGGCATTCAGAGCACAAAACCTTCCATTTACCGACAAAAGAGATCACTATGACCCCGGAGGACGTCTGGAGGATACTTCTGGTACTGATGGTTGGATAGGAGGTTTTCTTTGAGTCCTGAGCTGGCATGGCAATTGGTACTGCATGGAGATTCTTCTAGGATGACACCATAGACCTGAGATATCTATCTTGGGACTACATGGTCGATCACTACGATTGATTATCTGTTTACTTAGCAGGTCTGGTAGGCGCCATCCTCATGCCAGATAGGGGCCATCACAGATTCATGGTTGGCTAGGTGAGTATGATTGAGTAGATGGTCATCCACCATCGACAATTTTCTTGGGGGAGCTGTATCTTAGCTCACATGTACTGAGAGTTACATGAGATTGTATACCATTATACCCACAGTATGACTCTGGGTATCCTGATTCTTCAGATCTGAGCCTGGGAGAACATCCCTGTTACACGGATGATTGTAGATAGGTAGAGGGCACCTGAGAAACCCCATGTATATATGTATGCAAGCCTTTTGCAGTAGTCCCATCTGGGCAAGACTGAGTACTAGCATCAATTATTTGATGATATGACAGAGGTTGTTTGGTGACCATATCTAGATTGCAAGGTGTGGACCTCTGATGCCCAGAAGGTGCCTTATTTGTGCAAGAGCCGATATCTCATTGGCTAGACCAGGTATGTGATTGAGCAGTTTTCCATCACCAAAGTTTTGAGGCAGTATGGTCGGCAGCAGGGCAGGACAGAGGATATTGCAATATATGCCCAGACTAGAGACGAGACACCTTTATGGGGGGCACAGTTGACCTATGAGAGTGCACACCAAGAGATCTGGGATATGGTTACTATAGACTAGGATCTCTAGCCAGATGTAGAGGATGCAGGTGTGTCAGTTGGTTATGATACTGAGAGGCTCCAGTACCCCTTTCATTGGTTCACTGTTCCTGAGGAGATTATTCCTCATATAGAGGAGCCACTAGACTATGATCTGAATGATCAACTAGTCAGGGGCAGAGGTGGTAGAGACGGGGCTCCTAGTAGATACGAAGGCCATGATGGTGGCAAAGATAGTGGCAGAGATGGAAGGCATCCTCCTCCTAATGATGGCCATGATGGTGATGATAGGGCTGGTGGTGGAGAGGACGTCGATACAAGTGGAGCTAGTGTCAGTTGGCAAGGAAGACATCAGAGATTTAGATTTGTGGCCCCTTAGAGAGATACTGGCCCATTGCTTATAGGAGAGAAACAACGACAGAGATGGCAGGGGTCACAGGATCAAGATACATGCAGAGATGGAGATCCACTATCTAGATGCGAGCAGGAGAGAGAGAAGCTCTGAGCCAGGATCACATCTTTGGAGGCCAAAGTCACTACTGCCGATGCTTTATTTGTGGAAAGGGATTTACAACTTGAGCGGCTGAGATCTGAGAGGGATGCACAGGACCAAACAATAGTCCATCAGGGATAGAGGGCTACATATTATTATGCCCTGTATCATGCGGTAGTTCCAGAGGGGCAGAGAGCACCTTCATTCTCTCAAGTGGCTTGGCAGTCAGAGGGGGCCATGCCTCCTCTAGTAGCTCCTTTTGCAACACCTCCCCCTCCTCCTCCTGACCAGGGAGAGGGGGAAGGACAGAGTTGATTATGTTGTATCATTTTGTATGACATGTGTATTTTGAGATCATATTTATATATCTGGATCTTGGTGAGATCCCCTCTTTTGTATATCTGGATCCTTCTGAGATCCATTTTTGTAGATGACATTCATACATGTATATCTGATTCATTTTGTCTCACTGATACATTGATACTCTTTATGCATACTGATACACTTGATACTCTTTATATTTGATATGTACCATGTTACGATGATATATATCCAATGCAGCTTCTTTATTCTTAGGGGTTTCATGAGTTCTTTTTTCTTTCATAGATGTGGTAAATGTATCTTTTGCACATGTGATGATATCTTGGTCTCCTGATGAGTTAGTTTGTAGATGATAACATCATCTTATGATTGGATGTGATGAGTTATTACTGATATAAATATGTTTTAAATGATACTTACGTGAAAATGCAAATATATGTTTCTTTTTATTTTCCAGCTATGCCAAATAGATGTATGGATGCACTTAGGATGAAAAAGTAAAAATGCAATACATGGATGCTTTATTTTTGTATTTTGTTGTTTCTTCTTTTTCAATGAATGCAAAATGTATGCTATGGATGTGCAAAGACATTTGATATCAGTAATATGGATGATGTAATTAACTTGATTGTTAGAAGAAGATAGAAACCATTTTTGAGTGCAAAATTCCTTATGTTGTTATGTCTTTTATAAATGCACCATGCAATCTCTAAATGGAGCTATATGCAGACTCTTAGGACTTGTCACTGACTAGCAGATATTTGCAACATTTTTATCATCATTGGGTTCTTTTTAGAATGGACCACCTGATAGTACAACCATCACTAATGCCCACTAATATTATGATAATATGAATACTATGTTTTATTGGAATGTCAAAAATAGACTTAGGTATCAAGGCATAGAAGCCAGGATAACAAAATAGTCATCTTCCTTTTAATATACCAGATTTTGATTAAGGAAAGATATTGGACCCGCAATGACATTGAAAATTCATATCCTTGGGTACATTATGATTTGTATACCTTAGTGAGAATCTAGATCAAAAAACATACAAGGAAATTGTTTCAACCTCATCGTAGTTTACACATAATAAAGATCGAGATATATGCGGCTATCCACTCATAGTGGCAGATCTTACCATAAACATCCAAGTTAAGTGAAAGTTATAGGATCATTTGGAACAATCACCATACACAAAAAATCAAGAAAACATTATGCCCCTATCTTTGTGACTCTTTGTCTTTGCGCAGACGTCATTGAGCAAGTAAGAAGACATAATAAATCATCAATTGAGAATCAATCAAATAAAATTTATAATTACTTAGATGACCCTAGTTGAAAACATCATCAAGACATAAAGGAATCATAATCAAACCAATATAAAACTGTGTGTTTAAGTAGTAATTGTTCATTCATATGTCAAACATAGTAAAGATTCATCAATCAAAAAATTGTAATACAAGCAATATGGTGTTCCATGTCTGTGCATTGGTAGGATAATCCATTCCTATTTGCGATCTAATATAGCCTTGTAGGACCTCCATTAATGTAAATGTCATGTCCAATGTTTTGAAAAGACACCCTTATTTTGGAAAGTGACATTGTTTTACATGTATCAAGAAACATTGTGTCCATGAGGCAAAAAATCCTAGAGAAACCTAGCAACCACAACTGACTATGCCAGGAAAGATGCCCCCAGTGTAGAATGAATTATTCCTAAGATGTAAAGATAGACAAATCCCAAGCGAGGACAAGATAGTTATTTAGGAAGATGAAATTAGCATATGAGCACACGCAAAAATATGAAGGCCTAGTATCAGTAGTGCATCCATAGATGGAGCGCAAAACACAAGTGACGCCTGATTGCCAAGTTTTCACCACTTGGAAAGATCCTTTTTTTCTTTTTCTTTTTACTACCAAGATGCATGTTTTACAAGGTGCTTATCAAGGCACTTTTCTCTTTTTCAATTTTTTTGCTATTTTTTCTTTTTTGAATGTTTTTGTAGTATCAAGGCGCCTGTTTACCACATTTTCACCAAGGATACCCTTTTTGGTAGGATCTTCTCCACTATTTTTAGATTTCTTTAGGATCAATTTTCTGAATGTTTTTGGTATTTTGCAAGAACTATTTGCTGTATAGGCTCTGCTAGCTGAACATTAAGCGTAGAACTGCTTCAAATGTAGAGTGTTGATAGGATTTGGAATAACGTCTCCTTCAGGTGTAGCTAACTGATAAGCCCCAGTCCCAAAAGTAGCAATGACAACATAAGGTCCCAGCCAGTTAGGTTCAAACTTTCCTTTTTGCTCCCTGTTAGGTTGGTTTTTAGGATTCTCCTTGAGGACAAGATCTCCTACTTCAAATTTGCATGGCTTTACCTTTTTGTTGTAACCTTTGGACATATGTGCTTGATACACTTTGAGGTGATCAAACGCTTTTTTCCTGCGCTCATCTAGTAGGTCTAAAGAATTCACCCTATCTATGGAGTACTGCTCATAAGTAACCAGTCCTTGTAAAGATATCCACAAAGATGGGATTTCAACCTCAATAGGTAGTACTGCCTCAGCGCCATACACTAGAGAAAATGGTGTGGCTCTAGTTGGCATTCTTATGCTTGTTCTGTAGGCCCATAGTGTCAAATTTAGTTGTAGATGCCACTCTCTGCCAAACTTGCTCATAGTTCAGTGTAGGATCTTGAGAATATTCTTGTTTGATGCCTCAGTCTATCCATTACCTTGAGGATAATAGATTGAGGAGCAATGTTGAGTAATATGGAATTGTTCACAAAGGTCATCAATGTCTTGATTTCTAAATTGGCCCCCATTGTCTATTACAATTGAAGAGGGTATCCCATATCTACAAATAATGTAGTTTAGAATGAACATAGCCACTTGTTTGCTAGTGGCTTTGATTAGAAACACGACTTCAACCCACTTTGTGAAATACTTAATGTCCATAATGATAAACTTGTGTCCATTTGAAGAGTTGGGATATATTTGTCTAACCAAGTCAAAGGCCCATTGTTGAAATGGCCAATGTGTTATGAAAGGTATAAGTTCTCTGGCAGGAGCATGGATAAGGTTTCCATGTGTCTGGCATTTAAGACATGCTTTTGATAATTGAATAGCATCTTTCTCCATGGTAGGCCAATAATAGCCTACTCTAAGAAGTTTCTTGGCTGATGAAAAGTCATTCGAGTGTGAGCCACATACACCTTTGTGGACATCTTTTAATGCTAGATCAGACTCTTTGAGTTCTAAACACTGAAGAAGTGTACCATCGAGACCGCATCGATATAGGTTGTTAGTTATGAGGACGTAACATGATGTTGTCCTAATCAGGGATCTTTACTCATTTCTAGATAGATTGGCGAGAATGGTTTGGTTAGAAAGGTAAGCAATGATAATGGCATACCGAGATTGATCTGGGGTATTTAGGGTACATATTATCTGGTATTCAGGGTTAGCAAAGGCAAGATAGGATATTTCTTCTACCAAGAATCATAGCAGAATTGATGCTCCTCCAGTTCTAACATGGATGCCAAAGTAGCCATAGCATTTGCATCCTTATTCTTTGATCTTGGTATCTGTTGGAAGGTGACGAAGAGAAAGTACTTCTTCAGATCATCAACTAGTTTCTTGTAGGGCATCAAATTTTTATCTTTTGTTTGATACTCCCCATTAACTTGATTGATAATTAGTTTGGAGTCACCATACACGTGTAACTCTATGATCTTCCATTCCATAGCTAGCTTGAGGCCGTTGACCAATGCTTCATATTCTAAGATATTATTTGTGCATGGAAACATCATTTTGTAATATTTGGGAATCTTGTATCCTTGTGGAGTTATGAAGAGGATGCCTGCTCCAGATCCTCATTGAGTGAATGAACCGTCAAAGTACATCTTTCAGGGATGTTCAGTGAGATGCATGATTGTTTCATTAGGGAATTCAATTAGTAAAGGTTCATCATCCTAGAGTGGTGAATCAGCCAATTGATTTGCAAGTACCTATCCTTTGATAGCTCTCTATTCTACATATTCAATGTCAAACTCACTTAGAATCAGGGCCCATTTTGCCAAATGTCCTATTAATGCTGTTATTCTCAAAAGATACTTTAGAGGATCGATCTTAGCAATGAGATTCACTATATGAGAGAGGATGTAGTGCATCAATTTTTGTGATGCGAAGACAACTAATAAGCATGATTTTTCAATAATGCTATAATTGAGCTCATAAGTGACTAGTGTTCTACTAATATAGTAGATAGCCCATTCTTTCTTTGTTTCATCTTCTTGCACTAGTAATACTCCTAGGGATGTAGTTGTAGCTAAAATGTATAGGAGTAAGGGTTTTCCATGAATAGGTGCCATAAGAATAGGTGGAGTAGCCAGGTACCCTTTCAATTCTCTAAAGTTTGCTTCACAGTGTTCATCCCATTTGAAGGTAACCCCTTTATGTAGTAGTTTAGTAAAGGGTTGTTCCCTATCTACAAGTTGGTACATGAATCTCCTGATAGACTGGAGTCTCCCTTGTAGCATCCTCATTTGACTGATGTTATGTGGAGGAGCTATCTCTATAATAGCCTTTACCTTTGCAGGATCTACCTCGATTCCCTTCGCTGATACTATGAATCCTAGGAGCTTCCCTGATTGGAACCCAAAGGAACATTTCTTCGGGTTGAGCCTGAGTTGGAACTATTCCATTTGATCCAATATCTTTCTTAGGTCAGCAATGTGAGTACCTCTCTCCTTAGATTTAGCCAATGTGTCATCGACATAGTCCTCCATGTTCTTGTGCATCATGTCATGGAATATTGTGGTCATAGCTCTTTGATATGTAGCACTGGCATTCTTTAACCCAAAAGGCATGACAATCCAGCAAAAGGTGCCCCATGCGCATGTGAATATAGTTTTCTCTTGATCCTCAGGGGCGATCTTGATTTGATTATATCCTAAGAATCCATCCATTAATGAATACATCTAAAAGCTTCTTGTAAGATCTATGATCATGTCAATGTTTGGTAGAGGGAAGCCATCTTTTGGACATGCTTTGTTTAGGTCTCTAAAGTCCGTATAGATCCTGATAGATTTATCAGATTTAGAAACGGGGACCACATTGGAGATCCACCCTACATAGGAAATGACTCAAATAAATCCACCTTTCAACAACTTTTCTAGTTCTTCTATCACCAATAATGCAACATGAGGATGCATTTTTCTAAGTTTTTGTTTTATAGGATTGATCCCAGGAGCTATAGATAAGTGGTGCATGATGAGATTAGGATCTAGCCCTGGCATATCCATATAAGACCATGCAAAGTTGATCTTCTTCTCTTTTAGGAACTCTATGAATTGTACCTTTTCTTCTCTTGATAAAGATTGTGCTAGATGAACTATTTGAGGATTTTCAATGGTGCCCAAGTTTACTGGCTATGTTGGCTCAATCAATACTGAAGATCTTTCCTAAAAGTGTTCAGGGAGGATATCAAGAGTCTCATCCTTTGGCACCTCTGAAAGGTTTTCACCATTGGATACATCTTTTTTCTTTACTATTTTGGGATCTGTTGTTGCCACAGAGTGGTTTTCACCATCAGTCTGCTTCTTCTTTTTATTTTTCAGTTTGTGACTAAGAAACCTTATATCCTCCTATGACATGTTCTCACTCCTTGCATTGGTGGAAGAAGAGTAAGGTTCACAAGCATTGAGATAACAAGCTAGGGAGTGGTCATTGGAAAAGTTGAGGATAGGAGTAGGACTTGTTTCAGTCCAATCAATTAGGTCAGGAAATACCAATGTTAGGGAGTCAGCTTCTGGGAAGGACAACATTGTGTTAGCATCAAGACCATTAATCGACATGACATGATTTGTTAGGTTAATTTCTTCAATATTTAGATCAATAAGAGTAAGATTGTTGTTAAAAAGGTCATCATTAGTCATACGTGGATCAAACTCTAGTGACTCATCAATAGAAATCTCATCATCACTTCTCTGTAAATAGAGGTTTCTTGCTTGTGGCCTATGAAATCCCTCTAGACCTATGTATTCACTAGTGTCTCCATCAATGATTGGGGGAAGGAACTCTTCTCCTACTTTAGGAGGATCAGTATCATTGAGAGGAGTGTCAGATCATTTGCTAGGAGCTGAGGGAGCCACAAACATGTGAATTATGTCTATTCCAATATCTTTAGAGGTGATAGATAGTCGATCCCATTCATAGTCATGAGAGTCTGTGACATCATCATCAGATTTGTTTAAGTATTCAGCAATGGTTATCTGATGTACTTGATTAGCAATGGTTATCTGATGTACTTGATTTAAGTGTGCAAGATTCTCTGTACCAACATGTAATAATCTTTCATAAGGCCATGGTTCTAGTACTATCTCATCTATTTTATCACTCCCTATTTCAAAAGGTGGACTTTCTTTAGAAGTAGGTTTATCAATTTTAGTATTAAAACCCAGTCCTATTTTATCTCTGGTGTTGCGGAACTCCATGGGTATAGGTTTAATGACCCCTCATCATATGTCATTTAGAGGTCCCTTTCCTTTGTATCCCATTTGTGTGAGGAAATCATATCCCTTCCCATACTATTCAAGGGATATCTTCTCATGTTTGACCTCAGATTCCATTGGTTCTCCCTTGTAAAGACAGTCCAAGACTGCCTATTCTTCTGTGTTATCTGAAGAAGATGTGGATGCCTTTATCACGCTAGTTGTTTTGTGTACTTCTAGCTCTTTGGATGCTATGGGTGTGAATGTCGATGAAGGTTTTCCATAGGATCTTGGTGATATAAGAACTTCTGTCAGTGAGGGAGTCAGGTCTAGCTTGTACTCTCACATACCTGTTTCTTCAAGTTTCAAGGTTTTGTTAAAACTCTTCATAACCATGTCCTTGGTAGTTTCAAGAGCAACTACATTCATAGCTTCTTTTTTGTGTGGGATCATGCTACCTTCTTTGATATTGTTGCAAGTGTAGTTAGCATCTGCAGGAATCATCTCTTCCACCCCATTATGTGGGAATTTTATGCATTGGTCGTAAGTGCATGGTACAACTTGCATTTCATGAATCCATGGTCTCCCTAGTAGGATATTGTAGGCCAATGGTAAATCTAGAACTTGACATATGACATTCCTCTCAATTGGTCCAACTCTGATAGGTAGAGAAATAAGACCTCTGGAGGATCTTTCTTCCTCATCATAAGCTGGAGGATCTTTCTTCCTCATCATAAGCTTTGATGGTTATCTTGTTTCAAGTGTCAATTGTTTGTTCTAAGAGACCTAGTCTCCTAATTAGATCTAGTGTACAGATATTCAATCCTGCGCCTCCATCTATCAACACTTGTCTAACACGAGATTTATGAATAAGGACTTCAATATGTATGGGTTGATTGTGTGGATGGGTCAATGACTTGTCATCCTCTTTAGAAAAGGAGAGGTAGTGTGGCGTTGACATGTGATTGACCATCATTTGAAACTTGTCTATGTCAATATCTTTTGGAACATTAGAAACATGTAGAGCCTATTCTAGGATTTCCCTATGTACCATGGATATTTTGAGCAACTTGAAGATGGAAATTTTGGCAGAGGTTCATTACAATTGGTCTACCAATTCATATTTTTCTCTAGGGATAGTGACCATGTGTCTTGCTACTAGTTTAGGAATAGTAACAATAGGAACCTTGGATGTTGATTTTGATGTCAGTTTTGGAGGTCCTTTGATTGTAACATGTGCTTGTCTCTATGTTACAACATTTGAGTGGGATGAGACACCTTTAATCATGATTACATTGATGGATTCAGTTTTAATGTCAAGCATATTAATCACATTGTCATTCTTAGAATAGGTGTAGTTTACCTCATTACCCTTCCCTCTAGATGTTTCTCCTTGATTATAATTAGGAAAGGGTTTGTTGAATGCTGTATGATCCTCATTGGTAGTATGTCTGTCTACTTTGATCTTACCTCCTTCGATGAGGTCTTGGATGACATGTTTAAGTTTGAGACAATTATTATTATTGTGTCCCTTGTTTTTTTGGAAGACACAATAGGAGTTATCATCCCACTACCTGGGTTTGACCATTGGTTCCCACGGTTTAGAATCAATAATTGTAAGAACTTTGTTATCCACCAATGTTTTCAAAATGGTTTCAAGAGTCTCCCCCAAAGGAGTGAATGTTCTTTGGGGTTTTGAAGTCCCTATTCATTCCTTGTTGTTATCATTGCTTTCTTTGGGGATGGGAGGTGTTACCTTAGCATCTTTTATTTCTTTCATGTCATTGGTTAGATTGAATGCCTCAGGCTTAGGATTAATGTTAGAGGCATCAACCACTCTGTTATTAACAACATTCTTGTTTTTTTCCACCATTTAGGCTTGGAGTTGGAGCTGTTGCTTTTTTTTTAGTTTTGAAGGGTGATTTCCCCTCTTTTAACCATGTCTTCCTCAATACAGAAGGCGTTTTTAATCATTCTATCGAAGCTAGGAGAGTCTTGAATTTGTAGAGCATAGCTCAATTTAGGCACTAGATTGTTAACAAAGATTTCCATCTTGTCCATTTTGGGAATGACCCTTGAATATCGTGCAAAAATCTTCCTCCATCTTTGTAGGAAGTGTGTGAATGATTCTCCAGTTCATTGTTTGGTGTTACATAGGTCCATCATAGTTACACCATTTTTGATGTTGTAGGAGTAATGTTGAATGAATCATTGGATTAACTCCTCAAATGTCTTGACCTTACAGTTTAGTTTTGAGAACCACTCCATGGCATTACCTCCTAGACTTCTTGGAAATAGTCGCATGAGGTATGTGGGCTCGTGCATGTACTCGATGCTTAGAGCACATAATTCTCTTACATGGTCGTGTGGATCAATTTCTCTCGTGTATTTTCCATACTTTGGCCTTGCCACATTGGGAGGAAACGAGACCATAGTGATACTCTTTTCAAAAGGAAATGGACAAATGGCGTCCAACAAGTATTTTGTTTTGGGTTTCTCTTTCTCTTGTTTGAGATTTGTGAGCTCCATTTGCATTAGATTGAGCTGTTTGGTGAGAATAGATATCGATTTTGGTACCTCCTTTTCCTTGATCTTTTCTACATCATAATACTTAGGTAATTTGACACCTATGGATGCTAGATGGAGGAAGTATTTTTCTTTATCGTAACTAATTATCCATTCCAATAGCTTGTGAATCTGTTTACTTTGTTTGATTTTTTCGTATTCGTCTTCAAGGATCTCCTCTTCACTATCTGATCCAAAAAGATTATGTTCAAACTTGGGTCTTTCTTATTCTTCTGTGCATTCATATTTTTTGTGTTTGCCATCATTATAACCCTCAAAAGCCTTACTCCATTCGTTAGTGTTTCTATCCATTTGAGGGGAATCTAGATCAAGAAGGGAACTATGAGATGTTTCTCCTTGAAAGTGTGGTATTTTAGGAGGCACCTTCAATCTTTTAGTTGTGTACTAGTTGCGTCTTGTGTTAACCATGAAGTTTGTTTCTCAACTTTGTTAACATTTCCCAATAGTGCAAGTAAGGATTTCAGATCATTCAAGTGGGCGTGTCTAGGTAAAAGTAACTGCTTGTTTTTGGTGGATGTAAATGATTCCAGCATTAGAGGGTTAGAAAGCCCTGATAGTGAGCTGGGAACCAAGTTGTTGGTACAAAATGGGTAGACCACATGTATTGAACTGATCATGAAAGACTAACTAAGCATGCAAGGTGGACGCTTTGAAAGTGTTTTGAAAATACAATAGGGAAACCAGAAGAGACAATAGGAACTAGCTAAAGAGAAAAAAAGGATATCCTAATCAACTGAGACTTACTAAGAAAACTTCTACAAATACCCACTATCCTTAATGCGAGCTCCCAGATGTGAGCCTCTAGTGGTACCAGATGCGATCCTAGAATCTGGATGTGACTTCTTGTTGACCAAAGGCAATCCTAAACATTCCATCCAACTTGGGAAATATAGGATGTGATCTTATGATGTCTTTGTTAGTTTTGGTCAGTTCTGAAAATTTTGTTTTCAAAGTGCGTGAAGGTGCTTGTTTCTAGATTGCGTTAAGAGGTGTAGTAATGTGTGAAAACACTTGTACTCTAGGGTTTGAGATTTTTTGATTATTTTGAGGAGCTTATCTTTTTAATGATCTTTTGAACACGTCAAACAGTTTTGCATTGTTAAGAGGGTGAAACAAACACTCATCTTTTCCTATTTTCTAGGTGGAGGATGAAACTATTTGCTCATTGACTTAGGTACACACTCAAATGCTAATCAAAATATAGCCATCACCAAGCACGCAATGGCTCTATTCATGATGATGTATTAGCCGACTCCAAATGCAAGTGAGGGCACAATATGACTAGTGTCTTGGGGCAATTACTTTTTGCCTTGCACCAATATTATCACCCTTTTGGGGATGAATCAGGAATTCTTTCAGTTGAATTTGTTGTAAATTATTGGGCAATCTGTTCAAAACTGTCCCCCATAGAATTGCACAAGGCAAAATTCAGGCATATAGCCCTATGAGTACCTGAATATATGTAGTGTCACAAGCAAGATTCAAGTGGCTCCACTCTACATATACCCAGATCTATTCAAGGAATGATGTCATAATTCCAAGAACAAAACCTGTTCCATCTTTTGAGGCTTTAGCCTATGAGGAAGAAACTATTTATAGTGAGTTGGAAGGGTTGGCGTAAAACCTGTCCTCACTTGGGTCATTCCCAGGAGATTTTTTCCTCAACCGGTAGGCCCTCTACTGTTTAAATGTATGTAACCAGGATTGGCAAGCTTTGGATGTCTGGATTTTTTATTCTCCTAAAGAAGAAGAGCATAGTCTCCTAATCTAAACCATTTTCTCCCAAAACACGTAAAGCAAAGTTCATTCGTTCAAGTAATGTTGAGCCTGATTTAGTTGTTCCTATTTTAAAGAAAATAGGATGCTTGAAAAGGAAAGTTTGCCTTGTTCAATTAACCACAAAATTTAGTGAGTTGCTTGTTGAATTTCTAATCCAAAAGAAATTATACAATTGAACTTGTTCTTTGATCCCACATATATAGTGATTTGTGTTGTTCATTTACTGTTTCCAAATTGAATTAAGTGATGTGTTTTCTTGTTCATTTACCCCAAATTCCATTCAATCCATAAATTGAAATATGAGTTTCTGATTTTCCTTAAAAGGAAAAGAGCATAATCCTCTAATCAGTTTAGTGATAAATTGGAATATGTACTTTAAGTTTGGAAGCAAGTAAATAGAGGTCAAGCTGGGGGGGTTGGAAACCTGTAAAATGGATTTAGTATGTGTTTAGTTCAACTCCCATGAAAATCTCTAAAAACAACCTGCAAACACTTGTTAAGCTGCAAAAATACCAAAAGCACAACTTGTCAAAATGTTAGGATTAGGCCAATGAAATGCACAAGCTTTCTAACCAGATGCGAGCCTGAAAGTTTACTGAATGCGATGAAGTATGCTGTATGTGAGATTCCTTACCAAATGCGATCCCATGCTTACCAGATGTGAGCCAAAATAGAAAACAATTTGGGAAATCTTGGATGCGAGCCTAGTTTTCTGCGGTCTGATGACATATCCCGGATGCGATCCTAAAAGGTTAAAAATGATCCTGTGATAGAATTTTGAGCATGCAAATTAGTAAGAAAGTGTTAGAAAATGAGGTCAAGTTGGAAATATTGCCCCACGGTGGGCACTAGAAATGTGTGTGTATATTATGTACCTTATAAGAGAGACACAACACATCAATAAGTCATTGCATTAGATCAAAAAGGTTAGATAAGCATACAAAACCAGCTAATATTGACCTATTGCCTTCTAATTAAGAAGAGTGTGATTAGTAACATAATATCCCTCATATTATGCTACAATCAGTGACATATACGACCTAGCATGAAGGGTTTTAGTTCAAAAACAAGCTAAAAGAAGAGAAAACATGCATTCTAGCTCTAAGAATGGAAATAAGAACAATGTGCAAGCATGAAATAAGAAGTGAAATAGGTGTCTAAGATTAATCTAACAGCATAAAATTTCATTTAGGATATGAGTTGAAGGCTTATTTTCTCTCAAAAATGGCTTCTATTTAGAGAGAGAGAGAGAGAGAGAGAGAGAGAGAGAGAGAGAGAGAGAGTGGATTAATGAGTTGAGGGACTCATTAATGGAGGTG
>MU224994.1:1177004-1199072 GCA_018584345.1 Thuja plicata
TATATATATATATATATATATATATTGCAGTATTTCCTATAGCTATCAGAATGTGTATTCTAATAGTTGGATTAATTTGATTAAGTTTACTTGTATATATATTTTCGCATGATAACTAACTTGCCAGAAAGAAGGAGCAGCTTGAGAGTGGTCAACAACATTAAAAGAACATTGAAGTCTAACTGCGAATAGGGAAATCATCTTGGAACCGAAAGATATGGCTACTAAATTGGAGGAGCCACCATTCTATAAAATATAGGAATATAGATATGCTATATTTCCTCTGCACTCATTATCTTGTTGAATCGGTCACCCAGACTTTATTGTATGTGTTGTGGGCTCTTACGTTCCATTTTTCTTCTCTGGCATGATTTCAGTCAGAACTTATCCTTCTATTTTAATAATTGTCAATCCTCTATTTATAGGGATTTTACTGTTACTTTGTATGTTGAGAGTTTTTGGGAATACATTATTGCATCTTGCACAACAAGTTACTTTTCCAGTTTTATGTATTGTTCCTATGTAATCAGTTTCTAAAATATAGTGAAGTGGTTTTGGTTTATCTTCTATGCTGTTAGTTAGCAGAAGCCAACCAACGGGGCCCACTTGGGAGGTGGATTAGATTAGAGTAGAGTACATTTACTTTCAATATTTCCAAAATTTCAAATAGGAGTTTACTGTTTCTCACTGCAACATTATACTTTGTGAATGTTCTTGCAGGACCTGCAAGGATAGTTATAGTAGATGCTATGGGTTGAAAGAATAGGTTTAAGTTGAGTTTACTATTTTCAACATTAATTTCATTAAGCAGTTAGGTTTGTTTACTTTCCTACAATAATAGTGTAAATTTATTTCATGCATTTTACCTTCTTCCAGCATAAGTAGTATGAATCTTTGAGAGACTTAGTGCACATATGGTGTTGTCCCATTTCAATTATATGTCCCTGGGTTGAAAATTTAAATGCACCTCATGGTGGGGAAAGTAATACATCGTTTGAATATACTATTCCTAGGAGAGGCTTTGGCATGATTAATAGCACCTATTTTGAGGTGGTTCAAGTCTAAGCTTTCATATTAACATATTGTTTATATTTGAAATACAATTTCATATCTATTGAATATCATAGCTTCATTGTTTGATCCACTTCTACTACTTGCTATCATTCTCCATTTCATTTTTTATTTTAAGGTTAATTCCTAAAATCAGGGTTTGACTAAGGCAATCCCCTCCCCCAACAAACAAAACCTTTTTATCTTGTAGGTACATGTACAGAATAGCGAATTACAAAGTAGATTGGGATACCCTTTTCGGAAAACTTTCAGGAACTAGGAACAGAATTTATGTCAGAGTAGCATAGGTCAAGGTCGACATAAAGGGGTCAAGGTCGACCTATATTTGGGTCAAGGTTGACCTTGCTCAAAAAAGAAAAAGATTTCTGGGTTTTCTTTGTTTCTATGTTTCTGTTCTAAATCTAGTTGCCGAATTTCCAGAAACTTAGTATAGACATCAGAAAATAGATATTTCCAGATCTATTATGTTATGAGGTATGTATGTCATTTCATTATTCTTTGCAAACATTTATAGATTTATATTCCTTATCATTACAATGAAATGTATGTGGTTAATAGAGGAATAGGGCCTCATTTAGGTGTAATCCCCCATTGTTCTAAACCCTATCCACATATTTTCCCCTTTACAGTGACAAAATGTGAAATAGACATTAGAAATTATGATTTTGAGGATTAAAATTCCAATTACACATATAAGAAATTGAAAGGAGTTGTGTTTGGTGAGGAAAGAGTTGATGTTGTTGTTGAATGTGAAATTTCACCAATTAAAATAGATAAAACTCTTAATGAATACTTTGCAATTGAAATAGATAAAAAGGAAATAGATGAACCTAATGGTTTCGATTAGGGCAGTTCTTTAGGGAGAAATATGGAGTTGTGTTCTCCACCTTATCGCTTAAAGCTTGGGATTTTGAGTAAGGATAATGTACATGGTAGTTTAAATGAATGAAATATAGTTTTGAAAAAGGCATATAGAAAATTGGCCGTGAAATGGCACCATGATAAGAACCTCAATAATAAGACAGGAGTTGCAGAAGTAACAGTAGATGTGAATCGAGAAGAGCTACCAAATATTTTAAATGAAGCTGGAATCTTGTGTCTACAAAAGGACAAGGATGTTATTGAAAGGGAAGACCTAGTGGAGGCAATGGTAAGGCAAGAAGGGAAATTCAAAATAGATACTAACATTCATGTAGATAATATAGCCAACATGGAGTACATGAAACCATGACATAATGTGTTTACAAGAAAAGCTGATTTTATGAACTCAATAGTTTGTGTTTGTGATCCTAGCATTATTGAAGACGAGATATTTGGTATTGACCATGTTTATTGAATATATAAATATGATTATTCCACATGCCCTTTACAGGGTTTACTACAAGGATTCTTGCTTCAGAGATTCTGCATCCTCTTTAGTGCAAGTTTTTTTAAAAGGTCACCATTCCCGCTCCAAGTAAAATGATTATTATTTAAGACTTTCCACAATTAATTTTGATCACTATTTTTTAAATTAAATGTCTAGAGTCTATAAAATTCTCTATTATCAGATCAAAGGAAAGGAAAAAATTATCTATACATTTCAACTCTTTAATCATCAAACCTTTCAGAATCGTCAAAAGATTGTTCATTTAAATAAACAACACTATGAAACTCAAAATTAACATACAAAAATACAACACCAAAAAATATTTCTTCCCAATAAGTTTTTGAATATGACAATTTTTTAACATGTGTGGGTGAAGTGCGAGAGGGAGGAAGAGGGTTTGGAGTGTGCAAAGGTGTTGGAGAAGGTGGGAATCAATGGATGAGGTAAAAAAATTGTGGCATAAAAATTGTTGGTAAAGAATTTGGCATTATGCAGGCATGAGGAATACTCACAAAATTTTAATATTTAATTATAATTACTGTATTAATTAATTTTTAAAGTATTATTTAATAGTTAGAGTGTTTCCCATAAATCTATTACTAATTAGAAAAACATTAATATTCCTATTTTTTATATAGCAATCGTAAATCTCAAAAAATTATTGGAAAAATTAATTTATTCTAAAATTAATTTTAATTTCATGTAAAAATTAAAAATATAGAATTTAGCTTAATTTTAAAATTTTAAATGATATACATGTAAATGAGGAAAATAAAATAGAAATTTTTCTTAAATATGTAACAAATATTAAGAGATTTCAGTAAAAACTAGCTTTTCTTAATTTATTCTAAAATTGTTGATGATTCATTTTAAAAAAATTAAAAAAACAATTTAGTTTAATTTTAAAATTTCAAATGACTTATATGTAAAAAGGAAAAATAAAATAGAAATATTGCTTAAATATATAGAAAAAATAGAATTTTTCTATACATATAGGATTTTAGTTTTAAAGTTATTCTCAAAATAATTGTTGATTTATTTCAAGTTAAAAAAAGTTTTAATTTATAATTTGAATTGATTTGCATGCACCTAGGAAAAATAGAATAGTAATATTCCTTAGATATCTAGATTAGATTCTTCTTTCTTTAAATTTGAAAACTAAAGGGATACTCTATCTTCTAATAACACCTACACAATATAAGTTTAAATTCAATTACAATTTATTAATAATATATTTAATATAAATAAGAATTATGAAAAAAAGGAACTTCAAATTACTATTTCACAGTACTCAAATTAAGTTTTCAATTATGGTTAGGGTCTAATTAATGTTAAATTTCGATCAAGTTAATATATCAATTAGGGTTAGTATTTAAATAGGATAAGAGTTAATATAAATATTATATTCTAATTATTTTTAGAGTTTAATCAAAGTTTAATTAGCTAGGGTTACTATTTAATTAAGCTTAGGGTTAGATTTTAATAAGATAAATGATTTGGATAAGGATTTAATAAGGGTAAGGGCTTAAATAAAATTAGGCCTAGAGTTAGGATTATGGTATGTTCTTAATTACATTTCAAAAATATTATGGTTCAAATTTAGGTTTGGATTCTCATTTTACCAATACTGCTAAGTCTACTCATTCTTTACCATCTTCTTCCACACATCTTGTTGACTATGATATTGAGTTTACTAAAGCAAAAAATGTTGTCAACCTTATTGACCAACCCAAACCCAAACATGATCCTGAGTTGACAAGCATTACATTTGATACTAAAGAGATCATCATAGAACATAATGGCCCTGTTTAGATTGTAGCAAATGTTAATTGTCTTCTTTCTTGTAGTGTCCTTATAGATCCTCCTTGCATAGTAAATGTAACAAATGAAGAACAAATTTACAATAGACAATTGCATTAAGATTTATATGATTAATCTGAGGTGATGATCCTAACTTTCAATGATTTCACTTATCCTACCCATGGTTCAATTACTTTTCCTATATAAGTTGATTGTCAAAATCTAGATGCAAATGTTAATGGTCTTCTTTATTTTGGTGTCCTCATAGATTCTACTTGCATAGTGAATGTTATAAATAAAGAACACCTTTCCACTAGAAAATTGTAGATATATTTCTATGATATATCTGAGGTGATGATCCAAAATTTTAATGATTTCACTTATCCTACTCTTGGTTCAAATAATTTTCCCATAGAAGTTGGTGGCAAAACTCTAGATGTTACATTTTTTGGCATCCAATTCCAATCAGTTTCAAGTTGGACTTGGTCTTCCTTGGCTCACCTCCATGAAAGTCATAGTCTCTCTTATTCAAAGTGTTTGAAATCTCCCCATGATGGAGAAATATTCATGATTAGTCATATTCTCTATCAACTATTAGCACTCTAAGGGAACCTTGACCTTGAATTATTTTGGCCTTCCATGCCTCAACCAATTCAACCTCGCAGAGAGAATATTTTTTGATCCTATCAAAAATTTAAGATTAAAAAGGTTTGTGAGCTTGGCAGTCCTAAGGATTTTCAATCTCCTTACCCTGGAACTAGACTTCTTCCTACATCATCCACACCTCCTCTATATGCTAATGTTACCCCTCCTATATCCAATTAATATTCCACCAATTTTATCTCTCAAACTGGTGTGGTTTCTTTCACTCTTCACCCTCAAGAAGAAAAGGAAGTGATATTGACTGATCCTAAACCAAACCAAATCTAAAGATAAACTAAACATAATCATTATGCTCATGAATGTTGTAGTAAACGTCATGCTAGAGCCCGTGAGCCTGCTTTCAAAAAACTTTCCTCCCCTAAGACACCTAATAATTCTTTGAATCACTTTGTCCAACCTATGCGTAGTCCAAGTGAGGAATTTAATTTGAAAAATATGAAATTTAACAAAAAATGATAATTTAATTCCTATCTTAGATTGTATTAAAATTAATTTGGATGAAGAAGATCCTTTTGATTCTGATGATTTCAATGTTTCTAATACAAATTTGATCATGATCATGATAGTGATATTGATGATATATATGAAATTATTGATGTTAATCATGATTTACTAGTTATATTTGCAAAACAATTATCTCTTAGTCCCAGTGACAAACAAAGTGACCCATCTTCATGTCATGGTCCTTGTTTGGAATATACAATTGTTCCATATGTTGTGATTGATTTTGAACTCCTCTTTCGTGTTTCCCACCTTCCCTAAAATCTATAGAACAAGATGGGCGGATATGAAATATGCTTTATTACATCTTATTGTATGATGAATTCTTTATGTTTTCTTGTTGTAATGTGTTTCCCCCATGATGTACCTCTTGTTATATGTTTTATTTAAATTTCTTTAGACAAACCTTGTTACTTTGTTGCTCCAAGGTAATGAAGGAATCAACCTATTGAGGCATTCCTCTATTTGTATCTTACTTCATCTATATTTTATTACATAGTATGTCATGCACGTGCCACTATTTGTAAATGTTCATTTATGTTGTCTAATTAGAAATGTTGCAAATCTCCATCTAGCTATTTTTTGTCTCCGTTATACATTTTCCCAAAAAGACTCTTCATCATAACCCTTATTTATTATTATTTAATTGTGATTGTAGTTATACATCCTTTGGGGAATGATGACAATTAATTTTTATATAATTATCGAATACATGAGTTATCAAATGATTGTACTAACCCCTGAGTTAGTAGATCCCTTCCATGCCCTCTTTTTTCCTGTGTGTCATTTCCCTTGGTTTTTCCTTTATTGCGGGAATCTCATAGGGGAAATATCTATTGTGGGTGCATAATGCTTTGGTAAATCCATTTCTCCCTTTAAGGCATTTGTAATCCATTTAACATGGGGGCATACACTTTACTCCTTGTTTCACATTTTACACACGCAATAATTCAATATCTAAATGGATAAGGAGATAATTCTTTCCTTTTGTTCAACATTACATTATCATGCCCATGTGTATTATTTAGTGGACCCCTTAATTGAAATAATGTTTTCCTTAAAGACTAATTGTATGTTTTCTTGATCTCTTTAAAGATAATGCTTTCCTTAGAACTGGTCACCTTTTTTCAGGATCCATTAATTGATACAATTTATTTCCTTAACTACTATTCCCTTTGTTTTAATGGATTTACAAGCATTACACAACTTACTAGACTATCAATTCCATCTTTTGTAGTAGTACTTTCCCTTTACCTGATCCATAGTAACTCTCTCTCTCTCTCTCTCTGTTGTAGGAGCACCTAGGCTAACTCCCATTTTAAATTTTGCTGGTGGATTGTACCGACCCTATCCAAGTCAGGTGTATTTTTTTAGACCTCAGAAGGTCTTGTGAGTTTGTACCTAGGTGGATTTGACTAGGATCAATCCAACAAAGTTGATTGTTGTTTTGATAGTGTTTAGTGCTAGAAAGCATAAAAAGTGGGAATTTGGGTCTAGAAGCCTTCAAGGCTTAGGGAGACTTGGAAATTTTCCTAAAATGGCCTATATTATTTTTATACATCATTTCATAAAGGATGGAGGTCATTAGGTTATGATTTAACCAAAAATGTAAAAGTTGCCAAAATGTTGTCATGACAACATTTGCAACTTTGCAACATTACATGACAACATTGGAAAGAAAAGATTCCTTTCATTGGTTGAGGCCTTGTAGCTATTTTAACTTCCTAAAAACATGGGAAAAGCATATTAAACCACAAGGAGGCCCATTTAACAATGTTAGATAATGTAATAAAGATTTTGAATTTGAATGAAGTTGCTCTATTTTTGGTTTTTGTTCACATTAGCCTAATTTTCTTAGTTATGATGACATTAATTTGCCATTAGTATACAAAAAACACTTTCGGTAAACATAGACCAAAAGACATGACAGAGAAAACTGAAGATCGGACTGATAGAGATCACATAAGATAACTAAGTGCAAAGAAGACCAAAGACACAACTTAGTGTGTAAACCAAAAATGCAAATCAGAAAGACAAAGAGGAACCCAACATGAAGGATATAGTGCAGACCGACAAGATAGTCTAAGTGCAACCAAAAATAAAAAACCAAAGGACAGTCAACCATGATCGATAGACAGAACTGAAAGTGAATTTTTGCCCACAAAAAGTGGATCTGACCTCCACATCAGATAAAGCAAGTGTATTCTATTTATAAGATATTTAATTGTTTTAAATCCATTTCTTTAGGGACATGATACATGAATCTAAGTTCTTTAATCAGTCTAACTAATTTAAAACACATAGACTAGGAGATCTAGGTAAAATTTGTAAACTTGATCTTAGAGTTAGCATTGTTTTTATCAAAACTTGATGAAGTCAATCCATCTATAAATAGATGATGCAATCATTAATTATAAAAAATGAATAGATGATGTGAAGAGAGACGATAACATAACAAGCACATATATGGATTATATTGAGAGTTTCAAGAACAAGAACAACAAAAGGAGGATTTGGTTAGAAGAACCAAGAATAGAGGAAACATATAATCAGAGGTATTAATCAATCACAATTGGTTGACAATATTTTTAATGTAAACTAAATTGGATCTGTATCAACAATAACAGATTAAATTTACATGGTCAATTTGTAATTTTCTATCATTCTAAGAAGTGGAGAAAAATGTAAAAATCCTTCTAAGGAAGGTGGATTTAATAGTCCAACATCAAATCTCTTAACCAAGTTCACACTCAATAGTGTTGCTAAAGATATTAATAGAGTATAATTTAATATTTCTCCACCGATACTCCTAATAGGGTAGATCATCAGAAGTGATCAAACTGTAAGCCTTAACCGACCCCTTCCAATCTGCAGATAGTGAAGTTTTGTGGGTGTCATCCCCACCAAAGTTTTTACTTCCTAACAAGAGTTTTCTGTGATATCATATCTTCTGTTATGTGTCAAATTAATTTCATGAATGTTTCTATGAATGCTCACATGTATGATATTGTTATGAATTTATATAACTCACATCAAGATATTTTAAATCATATTGAATGGATATACAATTGATTACAAAGGTTAATTGATAAAATGGATACAAAAGTTTTAGAGGTACTAATTCACCCCTCCCCTCTCAGTACATACTTCCCATTAATCCCAAAAATTGGTATTAGAGCTAAGTCTCTTCTTGGAAATCTTAAAGGCTTAAGAGAAAAGAACATACAATGGAGAAGTACAAACTTGATAAAAATATTGAGAATAAAAAGCTTGAAATTCAGATGTTCTATGAATAGTATAAAGAAGCTAGAATCAACATGAAACAGTTTTTGGATGAAAGAAAGAATATAGCATATCAGTGTAATGAGATAGATTATCATGAGGAAGAGATTCCAAATTTCTTTGAGTCTTCACGATCAACTACAAGAAAAACATCAGATACATGAGAAGAAAGCATCACAAGCCTAACTAAAATCAATCTACATCGGGATGGACAAGCTAAATCTCTACAAATCGGTCAAGAAACACTGATGGTAAGGATGATTGATGTTATGAACAATGCTAAGAAATCTGAAAAAGAAAGAATACTCTAGCTATTGATGATGGAAGAAAGATCACAAAAAAGCTACAAGAAAAAGAGTCTGAGATACAAAGACTTATAGAGCATCAGCATGAGATGACAAATCAGATTATTCTTATGAGTCAAGAGGAAAAAATAATGAATACAAAACACTACCTAAATTTACAAAGAAGCATTGGTTAAAAGAAAAAGTCTCAAAGTATAAACTGAGCCTTGTCGGTAAACAAGAAGATGAACAAGTTGTCAATGATACTAAAACCTATCAGTAAAATCAAAGTGAACAATGACTGTTCTGAAACATTTTAAGTGTCACCGAAGGAAGTAATGTCTTCACCAATGAACTCAGTCTTCATAACCATTGAGTTGGTAATAATTAATGGCACACGTTTTAGGGAAACACCTATAAATAGGGCAATGATGACTCATTTTTCATGACACCCAAAGCAGAGTGACCAAAAGTGATTTTCAAGAAAAAAGAAACTAAGCTATAGAGCGATCATGAATCGACCAAAAAACACTCCTAAGAAGATCAGGGATCTTTGCTATAGTAAATAGTAAGTTACAAAGAACTGACAACTCTATTTTTTTTCAATACACAAAAGCCCTAAATTTTGGAAAATGGCATCGACTACATGAACCATGAAATCAAAGAATGCAAAAAAAGATGAGCTCAAGCTCATCAAGAATATGACATGTGAGTAATCTAACTATAAGATCCATCTTGAGGTTTCCTCACAACCCAACAACACTGGAGCATTTTCACGCATCCCAGCTAGGATTTTACTTGTTGAAGATGTTTGATCATTCATACACTGCAAGATTACAGAGATTGGAACATCAATGGTTGAAGAAGCTTACAAGAAGCTGTGCAATGATGATGGAACACTTAAGGATGAACATAATCATATTGAAGTGAAAGGGCACACCAATGCCCTAATGCTTCTAAAAGTATTCAAAAATGAATGGACTCAGTTAGTGTTGAGCATAATGCAGAACAACAAGTTATGGTTGGATGAACCAAAGGTAATAACCAAAGATGTCATTCATGTGGTCACTAGTTACCCCATAACCAATAAAATTAAGGAACTAAAGCATCCATTGAAGGCCGAGACCGAGAAAATTATCGGAGCCAAATGGGATGGCGGAGGACTGAAAGTTACAACAATAACCGATGATGAGATCAAGTTCAGTGCATGTGTTCTAGGCTATAAATTATTCCAGGAAAGAAGATTGAACAACATAGCATTAGGTCCAATGGACACAACGTTCAAAATTGTAAAGAAGGTAACACAACTGGACCTATCTGAACTACTCCTGAATCAGTTGAAGGACAATCTAAAGACTATCAGGAATGCAAAGTCAAAAACTTGTAAGTTTGGCTCACTAATAATGTGTATCTTCTTTTATTTTCAAGAAACATCCCCATCAGTTAGAGATGTTAAATGGGATAGCACCATACCAATCACCATGCAAATCAGTGAGCACATAGCTACATTGGGAGATAACTTTGAGATAGTCATGGATGAATACTTCAATGTATTCAAAGACCAAATGCAAAAGAGGGTAAGAGTTCCCAAGAAACTCATTAAACAATATAAGGATGAGATATGCTTCATGGTTGATACAGACCATACATATATCAAACCTATTGTACCAAGGAAAAAATGGTTAGAACCATTAGATAAGAAACAACCAAAATTTGGAACATATGAAGAGGCCAAGAAAAGAATCAAATATGGCCTAGTTGTTAAAAAGATAGTCAAGAAGAAGGAAAAGATTGTAAAGAATATCAAGAAGATTCTATCAACAACTAAAGAAGAAATTGAGAAAGATGAAGAAGTTCAACAAGAGGAAGAAACTAAAGAATAGTTATTTGTCAGTAAATCTAAGGAAGAGGATGACTCCAAAGAAATAGAGTCAGATTTGCCACCTCCTCCACCATCTAAAAGCCAAGGACAACAGTTTCTTCTAGGACAAGAAGCCAAACATCAAAGGATTCAACTCCTTAGCATTTAAAGAAAGGTAAGGTAAGGACATACAGGAGGAAAGCCGCCACACTAAAAAGAGGAAAAAACAAGAAAGGAATAAAATTCATTAGGACCCGAGAGGATATAGAAGACACCAAGAAGGATGAAGCCATAGATGCAGAGAATGTCAAGGTAAAAGAACCCGAAACTATTGATGACATTTGTGTGTATATTACAAATTCTAGATCTATTATAGATCCAAACATTAGAAGATGGCTGAAACAAAATCTAGAAGATCATAATAAAATTGAGGATGCCATGATAGCTAAAATGTACAACTTAAAATATGTACCAGTACAATTTGAAGGTAGTTATATACCAAGGGAACCCTTGGATAGATTATACTCCCGTTGGACATTTGCATTGAAAAATGAAAAAGAGATAAGAGAGAGAGAGTACTTGTTTCTCTCATGCCACTTGAATCAAAGAAGGTTGAAATTGATGAGATGATTGAGAAGTACAAAAAGGAATTCTCACCAAAGCTGAGAACATACAAACTCCTTGAAGGAAATCCTGTAGAGCTTGAGTAGGACAGCCATAAAATATGGTGCAACATAATAAATAGACCTACTAAGGAGGTAAGCCCTGACAAAGATCTTGAACAACAAGATGTTGACAAGGAAACTCAAGATAACACATCCATTGAGTTAGATAAAGAAGAAGATGATACAACAGGTAAAAAGAATGCAGATGTTGCAGATAAAACATGGCTAGACACCAATGTGGATACTAATTTCATTTAGGTTACCAATGACCCAGCATAGGGAATAAATAAGGATGAAGATGTCACTATTACAAAGGATAAAACTGATGAGCAGGTCACAAATGTTGATACTACACAAGTAAATATTCCAAGAAACATGCCTCTATTGATACAAGGTATCAATATCCTATAAGAAACAAGCAAATCACCAGAGAAGGATACTCCAAAGGATGCAGGAGAAGAAGCAAACAAAGACAACACCAATGGTAAGAAAGACATCAGAGATACTCAAGATGTAACTGACACTAAAAAGGTTACTGGAGGAGATAAGGAAAATGATGCAGATACTCAAGACAAGAATGTTGAAACCAAGAATGATGAACCAAAGGACACCAATGAATAAGACACCAAAATATGGTACTCTCGAGGAAACCAACAAGCGTGCTACCATCAATGTTAAGGTGAATGTGGAGACATCCACAGACACACCACTAGCTAAAATTGTTACCAAGCAGTAGAAATAAGCACAAAAAGGTCACTTTATCAAGCACAATAGAAAAGGATGAGAAATTTGCAATGGTTTTACATTCTACTAAGTCATAGAAGAAGAAGAAGAAATCAAAGAAGAAAAAGTTAGAGGTCACCCTGGATGAACTCAAAGAAATACCAAAGTGTGACCCCTCTACACTTGACTTTGAAGCATTAGAGGAACATGGAGAGATATGCAAAAAGAAGGAATTACGAGAGAAGCTGAAGAAACAACATAGGGACTCCATGGTACTAGAGACAACACGTGATATTCTACATCAGATAATTCCCGATGTTGATATTGATCAAAGCAAGTCAATACTTGATCAAATAGCTACCCTCATTGACACAATCACAACTTAGAACATTGATGCTGAGAAGGAAATTGAGGAGAGAGCCAAGGTGAAGTACCAAAAGAAGCTCATAGAGAGCATCAGCCAAGAAGTGGCAATAAATAAGGTAAAACTATTAGAATTCATAACAAAATTAGATCCAATCAAACCTGAAGCTATAACCTTAATTCAGACATTGATAACAACATAGAAGTTCACTAAGGAGAATAGTGACAATATATAAAAGCTAGATGTAGATCTAGCAAAAAATGTTAGTATATTAACCATAGATGGAGACAATGCAGTTAAGCTACATTATGAAAAGATAATTGAGATAAAAAGGTTAAGTCAAGAGCTATGGGAGGCAGAGACACATTTTAGGGAAGAATTAACCGAGCTCCAAGCTCAACTTATACCAAATCTTACATTGGTCTAGCAACACATTAGTGTAGCAAGGAAACTGATAGGAACCCCAAAGATGTTTATGGCAGACATCATCTACGACATGCACTCCAAGATTACACTCGAGCACATGGCTTTGGAGAACCTCAAATAAAAAATGGGAGAAAATAATGGAAGACCTAAAGTCTTCACATTTCCATATTTTTTATAAGATCTAAAGGTAAAGACCTTTACCTTTAATATCAAAAAGGGGGAAAATCATGATATGTACATTCATTCATTCAGATGGGCAAATGGTAAATATGATATGTATGTGGTATAAGTTATATGGAGAAAATGATGAAAATGATATGTAGAAGGAAACACATCATATGTACAGAGATATTGGCATATACATAGGGGGAGTCATTAAATGACTAAGGATTATGGGTATGTGCAGGATCATAATATGCCAAACAGGTCCTTAAGTGGCAATGAAAATTTAGAAAATCAGGGTTAGACAAGTTCACATAAAAATTTGAACAAGTTATCAATAATATATAAAAAATATGTAAAAAGAGAATATATAGAAAGTTAAATGTATTTTCTAAGATAATAGCCCTTTTTTGAAAAAAATTATTCTATATGGTAAAAATTTCAAATTTCATTGCGGTAGTATGAAAATTTCAGGAAAAAGATAAGAAGAAGGTGTATGTTTGACCACCTTAAACACATTCAAATGATAATATTTTTCTACAAGATTATAGATATAAGTAGTAGACTCATGTCCGGATGTGACACATATTTTTTTGTAATTTTTTCCCAAGTAAATAATTAATTATGATTTTTCTACTATAACTTTTCTAGAGTACACAAAATCTTGTGTCTGACCACCTTAACTTAGTCCAAACATCATCAAATTGAAACCTTTTAAAAAAAAAATTATTATTGTAGGTAAATCATAGAATGTGACTCAATTTTTTGATTTAAAAAATGTTATACCATTTGAAAGTTATAGTTATTTTTCAATAAGTCTATCAACAAGGACTACAAAGATAAGAAGTAGGTGTATGTATGACTACCATAAACACAATCAAATGATAATATTTTTTACAAGACTCTATATATAAGTATTAGACTCATGTCCGGTTGTGACGCTTATTTTTTTGTAATTTTTTCCAAGTAAATAATTAATTATGGTTTTTCTTCTAAAAATTTTCCAAAATATAAAAGCTCTCGTGTTTGACCACCTTAACTTAGTCTAAACTTCATCAAATTGATTTTTTTTTCTTTTTTAATTGTGGTACGTGAAGCATAGAATGTGACATATGTTGGATATTTAAAAAACTGTTATACCAATTGAAATTTATAGTTTCTTTTCAATTAGTCTACCAATCAGAACATCTTTTCACATCACCACTTTTTGGCATACCATGATCTTGCACATACCCTTATATATGTTGTATATACTTAACATTTTGTTAGCGTTTTGCACATATCAATTTTTGATACTAATGTCAAAGGGGGTGATTGATGACATTAATTTTCCATTAGTATAAAAACAACACTTTTGGTAAACATACAATGAAAAACATGACAGAGAAAACCCAAGATCAGAGTGGTAGAGATCACCGAAGAAAACTAAGTGCAAAGAAGACCCACAAAACAACTTAGTGTGTGAACCGAAAATGAAAATCAAAAAGAAAAAGAGGAACCTAACAGAGGAACCCAACATGTAGGATACAGTGCAGACCAACAACATAGTCTAAATGCAACTGACAGAACAAAACTGAAGGATAGTCAAGCATGACCAACAGACAGAACCGAAATTCGATTACAGCCCGCAAAAAGTGGATCTGACTTCCACGTCAGATAAAGAAAGTGTGTTTTATTTATAGGATATTTAATTGTTTTAAATCCATTTCTTTAGGGACAAGATACATGAATGTAAGTTCTTTAATCAGTCTAACTGATTTAAAACACATAGACTAGGAGATCTAGGTATAAGTTGTAAACCTGATCTTAGAGTTAACATTGTTTTTATCAAAACAAAATGAAGTCAATCCATCTATAAATAGATGATGCAATCATTCATTATAAAAAAATAATAGATGGTGTGAAGAGAGAGGAGAACAAAATGAGCACATCTATGGAGTATATTGAGAGTTTCAAGAACAAGAACAACAAAAGGAGGATTTAGTTACCAGAACCAAAACCAGAGGAAACCGATAATTGAAGGTATTAATCAATCACAATTAGGTGATAATATTTTTTCATGTAAAGTAAATTGGATTTGTATCAACAATAGGATATTTCATTTACCAGGTCAATTTGTAAATTTATATCATTCTAACAAGTGGAGAAAAGTGTAAAAATCCTTTAAGGAAGGTGGATTTAACAATCCAACATCAAATCTCTTAACCGAGTGCACACTCAATAGTGTTGGTAAAGCTCTTAACAGAGTAGAATTTAACAGGTCTACACTGATACTCCTAATAGGGTAGTTCATCAGAAGTGATCAAATTGTAAGCCTTAACCAACCCCTTCCAATCTGCAGATAGTGATGTTTTATGGGTGTCATCCCCAACGTAGTTTTTACTCCATAACAGGAGTTTTCTATGATATTATATCTTGTCTTATGTGTCAAATTACTTTCATGAATGCTTCTATGAATGTTCACATGTATGATAATTTTATGAATTGATATAACTCACATCAAGATAGTTTAAATCAGATTGAATGGATATACAATTGATTACAAAGGTTAATTGATAAAAGGGATACAAAACTTTTAAAGGTACTAATTCACCCCTCCCCTCTCAATACATACCTCCCATTAATCGCAACAAGTTAGTGTTCTTGAATGGATTGAACCACTCGATATTTATGTTATTTTATTGTACTTAGGCTAGTTATAGTACTTTTAGTTTTGGTTTGAAGTTTTTGTGAGTTCATTTATATAGTTTTGTAAATTCTTTTGTAAGTTATCTAGTTACTAGTTTTGAGAAAAAATGGCTGCCCCATAGAATCCAATCATGAATTCAATCATGGTCTAGAGGAATATGGAAGGGGAGCCTCTATATAGTGTAAGTATGAGAGGAGGAGTTTTGAGAAGCAAATTAGCTATTTTTAGTGGTAAGCTCTTGGCAATTCATGTGCATCCGTTTAGGTGTTTTCCAATAAACTAATGGTATTTGATTGCAGGGGTATGATTGGAAGCATGACACCAAGCATGATTTTGTAAGAAAAGAGGTCATATAGACACCTCCAAGGAAGATCGGGCCTTATCCCATCCATTGGGATACTTTTCCAAGTAAAAATCACCAAACAACACCAGAATAGCCCTATTAGCCCTATTTGCCCTTAATTTTAGGAATCCACTATACAAAGAAATTTGAACCCTAAGACCTACAAAATATCTCATGTCCTGGAAAATGGTGTTAGAATATCAAATTTGTTTTGGGGTTGTTTGGGATTATTTTGAAAGAAGTGGGAAAAATTAGTCAATTAGGGCTAGAAGGAGTATTAGGCCTAAAAGACCAAATTCACTAAGGGTCTTGAAATCGATGAAGAAAGTATTGATAACCTATCATAATGGAATCAAGTGGAGTTCAAGAATTTTTTCAAGTATGGATTACACCCCTTGCAAACACTTGTTAAAAGGAAGAGACCAAAAGGTAATTGGATTAATCCAAGAAGGAGTATATGATAGTAGTGAAACCTGTTGATAGATACCCCTTGGTAAAGCACAAAGGTTATCATCTCTTAGAGAGGTGTTGGAGAAGTCTTAAGTCAGATAAGGAAGGAATTGTAATATCCTAGAAGGAAGATAAGGGTATTGGGAGGACTAGGAGTAGTTAGTGTCCTAGTAGGTTTGTGCAAGCACACTTGGAGGTTTCTATCAGATTGTTATCAGAGCCAATAAGATTTGGCTTGTGGTGAATGTTTCAACTAGAAGAGTCAGTAGGAGAGTATACAATGGTGAAAAATGTAGTACTTACAAAGAAAGTGGATGAGAAATAAGAAAAGAATAAGTTTATTAGAGATAGCTTGGCCCAAATAGACCATAAATTGGACCAAGTGGAAGAGAATACTGATGAAGTCAAGGATAAAGTTGAAGGAAAGAGTAAAGAGATAGCTATAGATGATGAGGTCCCAGAACTAGACCCTATCCTCACCAAAGAACCATTCTTGAAATCCTTAAAAGCCTTAAGTGGAAAGGCATTGGAAGGAATCCCAATCTTTAGTGGGAAAATGGAACCAAAGGTAGTCCTATATTGGATTGAAGGACTTGAAAACCACTTAGAGTGTGATGGGATAATAGAAGCACAAAAGGTAAAAGTGGCATAGGAAAGGCTTAGAGGGTCTACACTCACTTGGTAGAAATTCATCCAAGATGAGAGGGAGAAAGAAGGAAAGAAACTAATAGCTACTTGGAAAGCTATGGTAGCCAAAATTAGAGAGGCATGTATGCCAAAAGATTATGAAATTCAATTGCATAAGAAAAGGCAAATTTTAAGGCAAAAGGAATGTGATGTCAAATATTACACTAAGGAGTTTCAAAGGTTGTGTATGAGGTCAAGAGTTGTAGAAGATGAAAGTGTGAAGGTAGCTAGATACCTCAACGGTCTAAGATGGACTATTCAAGATGAGTTGAGTGTCATGAATCCTACCACAGTCCAAAGATGTCACTAAATTATAGTTAAGGTGGAGGAAAAGTTAAAAAATAAACAAGATGCAAGCAATACAAGAGGCAGAGGAAGAGTAAGATATGACAAAGGCCAAAGAAGTGGATACGGTGGTAGAAGCTCATAATACAAGAGTCAAGGAGAGACTGAGATGACTAAACAACAAGAGGGAATCTCAAACATAGGAGGCTTAAATAGAGAAAGAGGCTCCAATAGTAATTGGATAGGAAGAAGAAATAGCTAAGGAAGAGGTTCTTACTTTTCAACCATGAAATGCTATCATTGCAATCAAATGGGACATCCTACCTATAAGTGTCCAGAGAAAGGCTCTACTTCCAAAGGGAGTGATAAGAGAGTCAACTTTGTTCAAGAGGAATCTAGTGGTTATAACAAAGACCCTAAATTACACCTAGAATCACAAGAGGGAGAATGATAAGGAGAAAACTGATCAAAGAACTAGTGAAATAAAAACCAAGCCAAAGAATATCACTATTCAGAGTGAAATGAAAAATGACGGGTAAAGTGTGTAAGATCATCATAGACTCAAGGTATACTGACAATATTGTGTCAGAGGAGGCAGTTAGTAAACTCAAAATTAAGAGGATTCTACATAGTAATCCATACAAGGTTACTCTGTTGAACAAAGGACAATATGTTCTTGTGAATGAACAAGCATGGGTGGTCTTCTTTATTGGAAGATTCAAAGATATGGTATTATGTGACATCCTACCTATGGATGCCTATCACCTTTTAATAGGAAGACCATGGAAATTTGACAGACAATCAATACATGATGCAACCAAGAATGCATATTCTTTCCAGAAATATGGTGTGACTTTGAAAATATATTCATTGTTAGAAGAAGGAGAAGTGAATCCCACATGCCCTAATGTTCTATTGGTGAGTGAAAAGGATTTTCTAGAAGGTCTATAAGGAGAGAGGGTAAGATATGATTTGGTTTTGAAGCCAAAGGAAGAAGATGTAGAGAATATAGTCCAGAAGACAAAGATTCCTATAGAAGTACAAGATTTTCTTAATGAGTACAAAGACATTTTCAGTGATGGACAACAAGAAAGCCTACTCCCTAAGAGATATATTAGCCACAAAAAGACTTCATTCCTGGATCTACCCTACCTAATAAAGATTCCTATAAGATGAACCCTCAAAAAAATGAGGAAATTTCCAAGCAAATCCAAGAGCTCCCAAACCAAGGCCTCATTAGAATGAGTATAAGCCCATGTGTTATTTCCACTATCTTAGCACCCAAAAAGGAGGAACTTGGAGGCTATATACTGATTCTAGAGACATTAACAAAATCACCATTAGGTATAGATTCCCTATCCCTAGGATATAAGACCTAATGTACTATTTAGGAGGAGAAAATTACTTTACTAAGATTGACCTAAAGAGTGGTTATCATCAAAGTAGGGTCAAGGAGGGAGATGAATGGAATAATCGCTTCAAAACCATAGAAGGTTTATATGAATGGTTTGTGATGCCATTTGGGATATAAAATGCCCCATCCACATTCATAAGTCTTATGAATGAAGTAATAAACCACTACATTGGTAATTTTGTTGTAGTGTATTTGGATGATATCCTAATCTTTAGCAGGACTAAAGAATAAAATTTAAGGCATCTACAGATTATGTTTAAGAGACTGCATGAAGAAAAGCTAATGATAAATTTGGATAAGTGTGAGTTCTTAAATCAAGAGCTAGTGTATCTTAGTTTTGTGTTGTCTCAAGGAAATATTAAGATGGATCCAAGCAAGGTAGAAGCCATCATCAACTGGCCTACCTTGAAAACTGCAACAAAGGTGAGAATCTTTCATGGCTTAGCTCAATACTATAGGAAATTCATTAAGCAATTTAGTTCAATTTTTGTTTCTATGTTGGATACAATAAAAGGTGGGATAAAGATTAAATTTGTATGGAATGAGAAAGCTAACCAATGACTTGATTTGTTGAAAAAGAAGATTGTCACTCAACCTATTTTAACACTACCAAGTTTTGAGAGACTCTTCATATTTGAGTGTGATTCTAGCAATTTTTCTATTGGGACTGTCTTAAGCCAAGAAGGAAACCCAATGGCTTTTCATAGTGAGAAAATAAGTAATGCAAAGAGGAAGTATTCTTCCTATGGCTTAGAGATATACACTCTTGTCCAAGCACTAAGGAAATGGATGCACTATTTTCTTCCCAAGGAATTTGTTGTGTATTCAAACAACCAAGCACTTAGTTTTCTGAACTCTCAAGACAAGCTCAGTCACAAACACATGAAATGGGTGGAATACTTACAGGCTTACACCTTCAACAACAAGATTAAGAGGGGATTTCAAAATAAAGTCGTTGATGCACTTATTAGGAGAATTTTGACAGTACACAAATTATGATTGAACAGCATAGGAATTGAGAGTTTCAAGGACTTGTATGCAGAAGATGAAGACTTTATAGAGAATATAAGGTATGTAAAGTACAAAAGAATCATTTCCATGGAGATTTTTCTAATTATACATTACAAAGTGATTTTTTATTTTAGGCGAGTCAATTATGTGTCCCTAGGGGATCCATTAGGGAAAATATGATTCAAGAGAAGCACAATGGGGCACTTAGTGGTCACTTTGGAGTCAGTAAGACCCAAGAGTTAGTGAAAAGGTTTTATTTTTGGCCTAGAATGAGTTTAGATATTATAAAGTATGTGGAGTGTTTTGTAGTATGTCAAAAAGCCAAGGGCACACCCTCTAATGAAAACCTTTATCAACCTCTCCCCATTCCAAGTAGACCTTCAGAATTCTTGAGTATCCACTTTTTTGTTAGATTTCCAAGGACAAAAAAGGATTTGACAATATATATGTCATAGTAGAAAGATTCAGAAAAATAACAGATTTTGTCCCTTATGCTTGGATAAACAATTGTCTTAGAAACACATAGCATTTGATGGCTATTTCAAGATTGGACACCCTAAATGGCTACTAAGTATATTATTTAGTCTCATTTAATTAATGACCAGGGATGTAAACTTGGAATGGTATTTGCAAAGTATATGCTTCAAACCTTCTTGATTCTCATGGCTAATACTATGGGATTGAAATACATTAAGCTTTAGGAAATCTATGCTACCTCAAGTAAATGTGTTTACTCTAAGAAAATAGTAATCATGAATAGGAGTTACTCTGCTCACCTATGCTGGAAGAACAGTCCACTAGTTCTATTACCAGTGGCTACAGGAACAACAAAGTTCTAATTACTTCTTAATGAACAAGGAAATAACTTCTAATATAATAAAGTGATTTACTCACCAAGTGGGCCCCCTAGGATGAGTGAATAGAAATGCAATCAAGATAAGAGATGAAAACTCAAATTATGCAGTCTATTCATTCATGGAGAAAATGTACTTGGAAAGTAAAACATTGTTACAATATCAACTTCTATTCCAGAATATATAGCAACTAACTCGAGTCTCTCAAGAGTTACAAAAGTTGGCTTATTTAAAGAGAAACTAAACTACTCCCTAAATCTAGGATAAATCCATTAATGAGGATAACTAATGGATACATAATGCTCATAATAGAAAATATCAAACATAGAAAGTAAGTCTTTAAGTTCTTCCCAAAATATAGCATGCGGTGGTTCTAGATTTGTGCATTGTACTTACTCAGGAATTGAATTGACTTGTTCCTTTGTGAAAGTCTTGTGGCACACCCTTCTTCAACCACTTACATAATTATTTGATAAGATGGCACTTTGTAGCAACAACTGTCACTGACTACTTCAGCACCATGCTGCTATTTTTGAATGTGCCATGACTCGATTCCTACAAAATGGTTAGCATACACAACTTCTGATACATATATATATATATATATATATATATATGTATGTATATGTATATGTATATGTATATGTATCAGAAGTTGTGTATGCTAACCATTTTGTAGGAATCGAGTCATGGCTGTGTGTGTGTAAATGGGTACCTGTTGAAAATGACACAAACACTCAATAGGTCAATGCATTAGCTCAAATGGTTAGTCAAAACATGTAAAACCACTAATATCGGCCTATTGCATTCTAACTAGAAAGAGTATGATTAGTTTCATATTTAGCCCTCATAATATGCTCCAAATCAATGACCAATACTATCCTAGCATGAAGGATTTGATCTAAATTTAAGCTAAAAATGAGAAAAAGCATGCAATCTAGGTTTAAAACATGAAATGAAAAGAAAGAACTAGCATGCTAACATGGATGAAATGTGAGTCTAGAGTGAATCTAACAGAATAACAATGTATTTCTGATCTAAGATGAAGGCTTATTTTCTCTCAAAACAGGCTTCTATTTATAGAAGAATGGGAGAGAGAGAGAGGGGGGACAAGGTTCATTTATGAACTTGGAGACTCATAAATGAATATGTAAGAGCCTTTAA
>MU224994.1:1213868-1223868 GCA_018584345.1 Thuja plicata
TATATATATATATGTATATATATATATATGTATATATATATATATATATTATCATTTAATACTTAGGAAATAAGTGTTAGTTTCCATTTGATACTCTTGCAAAGAATACGGCTAGAGGAAGGAGACTACCCACAAACATAGCATAGGAAATAGGATCATTCATTAACATGCAACTACTTATATCCTATAACTTCTATCCATCAGTTCCGAGCAAAATACATCATGTTCTTTTATAACCTACTTACTTACTTATGTCTTTACATATATGAAATATACATATAAAACTATAAGTTTAAAGTATCTGATTTGAAAGCAAACTGCTGAAAAAGAAAGTAAGAAACATGGAAAAGATGGCCTTTTGAGAGGCTCATCATTCCCCTGAACTGCACTATTGCTAGTCCCCAGCAATCATGAAATTATGGATTCTGGCCCTAAGCCACAGGTCACTAGCAGTCTTTTCACCTAGTTCATTGACAACATAGTTGAAATATCCATGGTTGTCCCGAAGTCTTTCCCACCTCTATCTTTCCTAAGTCATATCATGATCTTCTCCACTCTACTTTACTGCCAGTAAAGGCTACAAGAGGATAGGAGGTTGAAACCTTAAGGGAATCCAATAATGCAGTTGTGTTCGACCCAGCATTATAAACCATGGGACTTGGCGAGTGGCAAGAGTTAAATTTTGTGGAGAATGAGGTTCCCTAATTTTTAAGTCATGGGACATCTGTATCCACCTTTTTTTGCAATTTGCAATCATGGCCTCAATATCCTATTATGAATGTCATTCCCAATCTGTGTATGCCTTCTCTCTGACTAGAAGGACCTTGTAGGATCTACTAAGATTCATAGTAATTGAGATCCAATCAAGGAAAGTCTCCCTAGAACTCTGAACTTCAGGTATCATCATGAGGGGTGTGTCTATCTCACTGTTTCTATATGGTAAAAGTTGATGTTCTCTGCTAATCTCATGCTAAATCCAAGACATAACTACCCTCAGCTGAACATCTCCCACATACAGAAGAGAATTCCAATCCCTATTGTCTGGCACAACAAGATTGTGTAAATATAATTCACATAATAGGTTTTTTATGGGTGTGGGTACTAACTGGAAGGCATCATAAAATTCGTGAGGTGTAGCAATAGAAGGATTTAATCCCTCTACAATCCTAGTTAATTGAAATTTAACAAATTTCTCTTTAAGGAACAAAGCATAAACTAGAGATGGTGACCTACCGACCATTGTTGCAGGAATTAATTCAGTGATATGCTCAATTTTTCTCTCCAATACTGCAACCTGATTTATTTTCTATTCTAGCTAACAAGTGTGTTCCTGAATTATCCTTTTCAGTATTTCTATTTACAGTCCCATTGTGTCTTTTCCCATATGAAATTTTGGTACAAACTCAATCCTGCTGCTAAAGGTGTGGATAAATCCAGTGGCGACATGAGTTCTTGCTAGAGAATATTAATCCAACCATATGCAGGCTGAGGGATTTTTACTACTTCCTCTTTAGTGGAAGCAGCTCCTTTTTCTATGTTATGAGTTTTCATTGAATCATCTTCTTGGCAAGATTCATCAATGGAAGCTTTTCCTCTCCATATGAAAAGGGTTTTTATTGAATCATCCACTTGGGATGATTCAGCTATTGTGGCTAGAGCATCTAATCCATCTTCACTCAGTTCTTCAACAATGTCATCATCTATTATAGTGAATTCTTTAGGGGGTAGGTTTTCTGATTTGATATCAGTATCTTGCCCAACATAGTTATTGAAAAATTCCTCTATTTCTTTAGAATCCTTATCACTGTCTATGAGGATGCAATCAACTTGTGGATCAACTATAGCATCATCATTCATAATGTGGGATATGGTGTCACTATCATCTCTTTTTGGAGTCATTTCCTCTGAAGAATACTTATCTGTAGACTTAGAGGATTCAACATTTATAACCAAATCAGAGGTTTTGTCCACCTTACTAGTACTAGCAGAAAGTCTAGCACTTTTCCTCACAGGGGTTTGAAAAGAGCTCAGAGGGTCCTTGTGTTTCTTCCTGCTGGTGGACACCTCCTTCGTAATGGCTACAAGAGGTTCTTCTGGAGTTTCCTCCTTGGAAGAGGGCAAGGGTTCCTCAGCTATATTCCTAACATCTTCATTATTCAGCGGTTGTTTTTCTGGAGTCATACCCTCTGTCTCTATGGTTTTACCTTTATCCTTCATGACAACAGACCTAGTTTCCTCAGAAGGTGAAGTATCAGGAGTGACATCGGCTTCCCTACTTTTTCCTTTCTTTTTGTCAGACATAGGAATACTAAAATTACAAGTTCTCTTCTTAGATAGGGTAGGTTTAGAAGAAGACACTTTAGGAATAGACTCTATTTTCTATATTACTTTACGAACCCCCATTGTTGTGTTAACCCTTCTACCTACACCCTGGCCTCTAGGGCCAACCACTCTAGGTGCTATTTCCTCCATGGCCAAGAATTCATCCCAACTCCCAATTGATTATTTAATTAATTCCCTTTCTACAACTAATTTTATTAAACAATGATGGGAAAAAGATTGATCTTTTCTTGACTTTACTAGAGATGCCTACTTTTTCATAATATTAAATAGAAAACTAGGTAAGTTTACTGGCCTATTTTCATGGTAGAGGGCGCTCTGAATCTTGAAATGTTGTCCATGGAGGTACTTGTAGCAGCCTTAACAAGTGAAGTAGGATATTATGAATGTAGTTGGCTGCATAAAATCCATGGGTAATGATGTTCTTGAAGTTCCCTATTTCTTATCAATGTCCAACCATGGGTCACCATGTAGGGTAAATTGTGCCTTCGCTGAGCGCAAGTCAATATCCTTACTCAATTTTTCTCCTTCCTGTGACAAATTTCAAACTTTTTCCATGATGTCCTCTAAGAATTCTATCCTTAGACCCTTAACCACTGCAAACCCATTATTCAGAGTATTTAGAAATTGGAAAGCAATTTCTTCATCAAAGCCATTAAGGCATAGGAAGTAATCCAACCATCCCCTTCTCTAAAAAATTTCATAGGCGGTTGAGTCCCCAAGTAGAACTCGATGATCTGTAGGCTCATGCCTCTGAATGTCTCCTCCCATTGTTAATGACAAAAATGGCTCTGCAAGACCTCCATAGATGCTACATAAAATTGGAAAATGCAGGACTTCTTACGGTCTCAAGGTATTTTTTACGATAAAAATTGAAGTACATAATAGCTTTTAATTCTAGGAAAATAAGCATTATTTCGAATGGTATTCATAAATACATTCGCATGTGTTAAGGTTTGCCACCCTAAAATGTCACAAAAATGCCATTATTAAGTGAACCTTAACTTTAAATTGCTTTCAAATCATGATGACTTAATCATGGAAGGACAAATAAGCTTCCACATGACGACGATCACCGTGAAAAGACAAGAAATAAAGTTTGCCTTTTTGCATGCTAAAATTGATTTGGAAATATTTTGTAACAAGAATTAAATAATCCCTCCCCCCAACTAAGTGTAAGGCATGAGTTTCACAAAGTCATTGCGTGCAAGAGTAAAAAAAAGAAAAGAACACTTTTTCCAAAATAAAAAATGAATAAAATAATATACGAGAAAAAGTATGTGTTACTAACCTGAGAGGTGCTGCAGGAAGAGTGTTCTGATATGCTACACGCACTGATGGAGTGATGTCATGGCACAAAAACATGGTAGAGAGAGGAGGTGATGTGGATTTTTATTGCGGAGAACACAATTCATGGAAGTGAAATGTTTATTATGGAATCTGTGATAAAAATCATAGTTTGACAGAAATTTGGGTGGAAGACCCAGATGCTTCGGCTACAGGAGTGGAGTTTTCTATGCTCTGGTGGAACTACTGTAGGAAGTCTTGACGACTCATAGGATTGTGATATATCTTAAGATGATTCCCATTTACAAGTAGTTTGAATCACACATGATCAATGGGGTTTGTGCTGGATCATGGTATGCCAAAAAGTGGCGATGTGAAAAGAAGTCCTGATTGGTAGACTGATTGAAAAACAACTATGAATTTCAAATGGTATAACATTTTTTTAAATATCCAATATATGTCACATTCTATGCATCACCTACCACAATAAATAAAGAAAAAAAAAATCAATTTGATGAAGTTTAGACTAAGTTAAGGTGGTCAGACATGAGAGCTTTTATATTTTTGAAACATTTTAGAAGAAAAATCATAATTTTTTTTTTTACTTGGATAAAAATTACACAAAAATATGCGTCACATCTAGACATGAGTCTGATACTTATATATAGACTCTTGTAAGAAAATATTATCATTTGATTGTGTTTAAGGTCATCAGACATACACCTACTTCTTATCTTTTTAGTCCCGGTTGATAGACTGATTGAAAAACAACTATAACTTTCAAATGGTATAACATTTTTGAAATAAAAAAATTGAGTCACATTCTATGATTTACCTACTATAATAAGAAAATTAAAAGTTTTCAATGTGATGAAGTTTACACTAAGATAAGGTGGTTAGACACGAGATTTTGTGTACTCTGGAAAAGTTGTAGTAGAAAAATCATAATTAATTATTTACTTGGAAACAAATTACAAAACAATATGTGTCACATCCGGGCATGAGTCTACTACTTATATCTATAATATTGTAGAAAAATATTATCATTTTATTTTGTTTAAGGTGGTCAGACATACACCTACTTCTTATATTTTTACTTAAATTTTCATACTACCGCAATGAAATTTGAAATTTTTACCATATGGAATAATTTTTTTTCAAAAAAGGGATAGTATCTTAGAAACTAAATTCAATTTTCTATATATTAGCTTCTTACATATTTTTGATATAATATTGATAACTTGTTCAAATTTTTATGTGAACTTGGCTAACCCTAATTTTCTAAATTTTCATTGCCACTTAAGGACCTGTTTGGCATACCATGATCCTGCACATACCCAATAGTAGTAGCTAAACTAAACCATTGTCAAAAAAAAAGATTATTTTATAAGGCTCTAACCAACCAGTCTAAAATTTTCCTGGAGTATGGTGATAGCATGAGTCATAGAGAAAGGCCCAATCACCAATGGAAAATTTCTTATCCTTGATGAATCTGTCATGCCACTTCTTTTGTTGCTTCTGAATCAATATGGTGTTGTGAAGTGCAGACTTCCCATACTCATCCAATTCATTAAGCTTCAGGAGCTTGTCCTCTTGTGCCTTGGTAAGGTTGATATCTAACTCCAATGTCATCCTGGGAGTCTTACGGTGAAACTCAATAGGCATTGATGTAGATTTTCCATAAACCAACTCAAAAGGAGTAAAACTAATAGTTGTTTTCCAAGTTGTTCGATAAGCCCAAATGACTTCAGGGAGGCAGGTAGCCCAATAATTTTTGTGAACAACAACTTTTTTGGTCAAGATGGCCTCAATTTCCTGATTTGTGATTTCAGCCTACACATTGACTTGAGGATGGTATGGTGAAGATTTATCATGCCTCACCGTGTACTCATTCATCAATTCAACAATAGATTAGAGGTAAAATGCACCCCTTGATCTGTTACTATTTCTCAAGGAACTAAAAACCTAGTAAAAATAAACTCATAAAGAAACTCTGCTACCTTATGATCCCTGGCATGCCTCATTTCTTTTTCTTCAAACCATTTTGTGGCATAGTCAGTGCATACTAAGATATAAGACTTACCATGGGAAGATGGCTCAATGGGACCAAAAAAGTCGATGCCCTATTTGTCAAATGGTGCTACCACCACCTGAGGCTGTAAGGGAATTTCATTAGACTTGGTTGGGTAGCCCATCCTCTGGCATCAGTCATAGTGCATGGTATTCTTAGCTACATCTTTATGTAAGTTAGGCTAGTAATAACCACTTGTCAACACCTTGTATGTTGTCCTCTTTCCTCCAAAATGTCCACCACATGGCTCATAATGACAAAACCAAAGGATGTCATAGGTCTCATCTGTGACTAACTTGATTGGGACCTATGTAGAACAAAAATCTAGAGATCCATGAAAATTTGAATCTTTTCTCAACCAGCGGCCGTCGTTCACGCGGTAAAAAATGAGGTGGTGTTCTTCCTATAGCGAGGTAGTTGGTGATGTCAGCATACCACAGATTGTAAGTTGCAACAGAGAATAGCTGCTCATCTAGGAAGCTGTCTTCAATTGCTGCAGGATTATCAAGAACTTTTTATCTAGAGAGGAAATCAGCCACCACTTTAGCTTTACCTTGTTTATCAATGATAGTTATATCAAACTCCTACATGAGGAGTAACTAGTGAGCTAACCTACCAAAGATGGCAGGTTTGTTCATTAATTTTTTGATTGATGAGTGATCAGTATAAACAAATAATTCATTTCCACTTATATAATGTCTGAATTTATTAAGTGCATAGATTACAAATTTTTCCTTTTAAGTAACAGTATAATTTAGTTCAGCACCTTGCAGATTTTTGCTTATGTAATAAATGGCGTGCTCAACTATACCTTCTTGTTGTCCTAGCACTGTCCCAATGTCATATTCAGATGCATTAGTGTGGATATGAAAGGGAAGCTTCTAATGAGGTCCTCTAAGAATAGGGGTCTTTGTAAACACATCTTTCAACTACTAAAATTATAGTTCACAGTCAGTTGTCCATTAAAATTATGCTTCTTTCTTCAACAGATTATATAATGGGGCGGGAAGTTGGCTGAAGTTCTTAATAAATCTCCTATAGTAACCAGCATGACCAAGAAAACTTTGGAAATCCTTCTTCTTTGATGGAGTGGGGAGTGTAATTATGACTGCAATCTTTGCCAGATCAACCTAGATACCAAATGATGAGAGGTAATTCCCTAGGACAACTCCCTCCTCCATCATCATATAAGAATTATCACTATTAAGTGAGAGGTTGTAGTCCTAACATCTTTTAAGAACTTTTCCCAACTTAGCAAGAGCCTCTTCAAATGTAGTTCCATATGCAATGAAATCATCCATGTATATTTCAACACAGTCTGTAGCAATGTCAAAGAAAATACTTATTACTGCCCTATAAAAATTTGCAGATGCATTACATAATCCAAATGGCAATACATAATAAGAAAATGTTCCTCATGGACAGGTGAACACTATTTTATCCTAATCTTTTGATGATATCTAGATCTGGTTGTAGCCATTGAAACCATCTAGGAATGAAAAATACTTCTTATCAGCAAAGTTGTCAAGCACTTGGTCAATACAGGGTAATGGAAAGTGATCTTTCTTGGTGGCTTTATTAAGCTCTCCATAGTCCACACAAACTTGCCATTTTCCACCTTTCTTTGGGACAATTACAAGAGGGGAGACCCACTGACTATTAGAAATAGGATATATAAAGCTAGCTTGGAGGAGTTTTTTAAATTCAGCCTTTACTATATCTCTTAGTGCAGGGTTTATTCTTCTTTGAGCTTGCCTAATAGGTCTTGACTCAGGACTTATATAGATCTTATGGGTACACAATTTTTTGTCAAGTCCCTTCATGTCAATATAGTCCCATGCAAAACCTTGTTGACTCTCTTTTAAAAGCTGGGGAAGGCTAGAAATCTGATATTCATTGAGGTTCTTATTGACATTCAATTCCTTACCTAAAGCAATCTCTACTCTTTTGAGTTTATCCATCATAAGAACTTCTACAAATGAAGGTGATTTTATCTCATTGGGTAACAAAGTATGGAGATAATTAAGTGTTGCAGGAAAATTAGGTGAGGACTACTTGGGAAATATGGTTTGTAGGGAACCGTCAGGAACATGACAAGAGGGTTCTTCAGAGCCATACTAGTTTGAAAAGATTGCTACTAGCATGTCATCTTCCTCTTGTGAGGCCATAAATGAATCTCTATCAATAAGCATAAGCTGCTGTACTGAATTGGCTTTGAGGGGAGCATCTCCTAGATCAAGCCAAACAACTTGGTCAAGTTCATCTTTGGGTTTGGCTAGAGGATACATAGTTAATTTCTTGGTATGAATTCCATCAGATATGGTCATTTTCCCTGAGCGACATGCAATGCAAGCATCTACTATGGCCAACCAAGGCCTCCCTAGGATTAATGGATACCCTCCTAGTGTGGCTTTGGGGGAAAAGATGGTGAAATCTGAGGGGTAATCGAGGGAATCAGGTGTGACAACAATATCCTCTACCATACCATCTTGTTTGACAGTGGAATTATCAGCTAACTGAAGAATGATGGGTGTTTCCGTAAACCCAATGATACTAAGTCTTAACAACGCATCTATAGTCATTACATTAATAGATGCCCTTAAACCAACCAAAACATTCTATATTTGTATACCATTAATGTGAATGGTGACCATTGGAATTTCTTGATCAAAGTATTTAGGCATCAAGGCTATACTGAGCATAAGATTAGAAAGATTCCCAAGAACATGGATGGTATCATGATCTTTCTTTTTCCTACCATGGTGCTTGATACAAGCTTCCTTGATTGCTTTATTATAAATGGAAATTTCTTTGAGGTCATCTAATAATGGTTTTTGGACAGTCATTTTCTTTAGTTGGTCAATCAGATCAATTGCAATAGGATTCTCTTTAGGGGGTATTGATTGTTGAGGCAATCTTTCCGGATAAGGTGGAATTTTCATAGCTGGAGTAGGTGGTGAAATAGGTGGGACTGTAGTATTTTGATTTTTAGGAATCTCCTCAGTATCAAAAAAATTAGTTATTATGGGTTTCCTAGGTGTAGGTAATGTAGTTCTTGATCGTAGGTTGATTTCATTCACTTGTAGTGAATAAGCTTGCTGCTTGTTATTAGGATTTGGATTTGTTTACATAGGCAGTTGTGGCTTCTAAGGACTATTATTGGTTGTAGGAGGTGGAGGAATAATAGCTTGTTGCTGAGGTTGATGCATGATAGCTTGCTACTGATTAGGATGATTGGGTGCCCACTAAGTTTGATGTTGCCAGTCACAATGTGGTTTCCATTGGTTATTATGTTGCGGATGCTAGTATTGGTTAAACTTCTATTGGTATGGGTTAAATGGAGGTTTTTGTTGGAATTTTTTATTGTAATATGGTTGCTGATAGTTTGGTTATAGTGTGGCTTCTGGTTAGACCAGTTATGATTTCAAATCTATTCTTGGGGGCCAAAATTCTAGGGGTTTTGATTTTTCCACTGATTACTATTATTATTAATATAACCAAAATTATTCAGGGGGTCTTGAAGCATACCTTATTTCTGAGCCCATGGTCTCCTTTGAGCCACATCAAATACCTCTCCATTCTCCTCATCTATGGCTTTGAACTCGATGAGCATTAAAGTAGTGTCCACAGATGCAATAGTTTTGCACTTACAGTTTCTTTTCTTCTCTCTGCAATGGGAGCAGAATTCAGCCCACATAGCTTTTGCATCCTCTTTCTTCCTCTGAGATAACATGCTATCTAGCTGAGTGGCCACATCATTGATGATGTCCTTCTCAAAGTCAGATAGGAGGTTGGACAGCTCTATTTTAGATACTCCAGAACTATTTGTCTTATGAGGCAAATATCTTAGTCCTCTTCCTTTTTTTACTGTCGCTCTTGAGTAATTTAGACATATGGTCTTAATTTCTTCCCATTTCTTATGAGTGATGTCCCTACCATCCATACTGTCCAAGGCTTGTATGATCCCATCATTGACACCTTTGAGGAACAGATGCTTCTGTGGTTCCTCATTCAATTGGTGTTGAGTGTTATGTTGTAGGTTAAACATAAACCTAGAAACATAGTCCTCCAAGGCTTCATCCTCTTTCTGTGACATCTTGAAGATGTCATCTCCCTTTAAATCTCATCCCCTATAGTACTTTTTATTTGGCAAGAAACATGTTTCTCATGGCGTTCCAATTTGCTACAACATTAGCTCTGAGGCCCATGAACCACCTTAGAGAAGCCTCTTTAAGAGTTGACGAGAACAATTTCAGCTTATGGGCATCATTTGTGTAGTTGTAGCTCCTACAAAGGATGTCA
>MU224994.1:1302076-1404178 GCA_018584345.1 Thuja plicata
CCAAGTTATATAGATAATTTGTGTAATTAACTATAACAGGTATTGATTAAGCCTTCATTAGTATTACTTGTCTATTATATTAGTAATAATGGTCTATATAAAGGAGATGATTATAATTGTAAGGATGGGTGTAGAGTGATATTATTATTTTTTATCTCTTGGAGATATAACATGTAAGATGCCACCCATGTTTCCTACTAATTTTTCACCTTATCCCTTTGAGATATTTTGTTAAATAATTTGTATGGAGCCCTTGATAAGTGTTGAACTAAAATGTTTAAAGAAGATTCTAATTTGTCCAGAGATTTTCTTTGATTGGTTGTTGTTTGGTTTTGGTTTCAACATATAAGCTTGTTGTTGAATATAAGTATAGAATTTAACCAATTCTGCTAGCATTACCAAAACATGGAAAGTATGTTTAATGATGAGAAAATTGAGATATTCCAATATAACCTTTATTTGATGAAAAGAACCTTGCATAAGTCTAGTAAAAATCAAGAATGGTTTCTAAACTACTACATGAAACTACATATAAGAACATCAACTAACCCAATAATTCATGAGCTCCTTCATACATTATGGAACATTCATTTTATCTCTTTGAATTTTGCAACAATAGCTCCAAACAAGAGTAGAATTGTAACAATAAACTTCTAACAAGTCATAATATACCTGAACTATGAACATCATCAAAAGTATGGATTATCGTTGATTGAATACACTTTCAATAAAGAAAGAAAGTCTCTCTAGTGCTCTAACTAATCCTAAGGAAGACTCCAACATATTAGAAATCAGTAAACCACCAATGGTTGTAAAATATTTGCACTCAATTGGACCCACTAAACCACCTATTTGACCTAGAAGTGATCGGAGGTAGGAGATTTAAGAAACCCTTGGATTAAGGGTTTAAAAGTGCTAAATTTGGGGATTTTGGGGTTCTCAGTGACTGAGCCCTATTCCTTTAAGGTTTGTTCATTTTCAGACATTATTAAAGACTAATGAAGGTTTGGAGTCTTTGGAGTGCAAGGAGTCTATGATTTATTTGTTATTTGTGGTTTTTTTAAGCACTTATGAAGTCATAGTGTGTATACAGTCACACCTAGTCTAAAAGAGTCCATAGAAAACCGACTATAGATAGCCGAATGCCCTAGTTTTAATGTTAAAAATGTGCCATAAAATACCAAATACATGATGCCCTAGCACATTGCTCATGGGCCCTAAGTAGGTAACCAATTATAAAACAATGCCAAACAAATGCAGAGTAAGGAAATCCTTACAAGCAGTCCTCCGTTTACACCAAATTAGAGTGGCAACAACTTTTAGGTAGGCGTCCTCCTTTTACACCAAACCATAGTGGCAACCCTCATAGGCAAGCAGTCCTCCTTTTACTCTCACCAAATAAAACTTCAAACAATCGCAAGCTCTAGCTCCTTCGCACTCCCAACTTAAAACCAAACAATGAAATGAGATGCGAAATCTTTTTTAGGCTCCAGGTCCTTCGCATTCCCAACTTAAAACCAAACAATATAATGAGATGCTAAATATTTTTTCTTTTTAAACTTATGCCCGTGTTCGTCAAAATTTTGACTAACATAGGCATGGATTAAAAAAAAAAGTTTTCCTTCTATAATCTGACCAACCTAAATATTTTTAATTGATAGTCAAAATTTTTGGTAGAAAAATGAGGTCAAATGTAGTAGTGTAGGGTCCCTTTTCAATGTACATGCGTACCTTGGTGGTTTAACATTGATCACAATTTCACCATATACATTTTGGTGAACCTGACTTCTTACATTTTCTCTCTTGATCTTGCTGTTGGATTTCATGATTTGGTAGTTAGATCTTCTTTACATCATAGATTGTCTCTTGCATGCTTTGGATAGATAGATTTTAATTCACATATTTTGATCTACTTTGTATCAACTTTGTCTTGGTTATATGGTGTGCATTTAGATATAGGATTATTTTTTTGATTAAATCTTCTTTCATGTCTAGATATACTTTGTATGCATTGCATTTATATTACATCTTGGATACATTATTTCATCTTATATTGCATCTTCACTTCCTTTCATTATTTTGTGCATGGCCTTTATCCTTTTGAGTCCAAGCTATAGTATTCTGGTTAGAAGAAGTCGTAGACTCATGGCTCTTTTGATCCCAAACCTCCCCTATTTCCTAGGAATGTTGATGAATCCAATATGGACGCTAATTACAGAAATCCTATCATGGAGAATAAATCTTCTCATTCTTCTCATGGTGGAGATGAAGCATTAAGAGTTCCTCCTACCCATGTGCAAAATATTCCTCACAAATTTGAAAATTTGGAACATTGGTTAGCTCAAGAGAGTCATAATACCAAAGCTCTTTCCATTGTATAAGGCTTAAATAAACTCATTCATAATGATGAACATGGTCTTAACCTCTTGTGTGGAGTTTCCCATCCAATCAATTCAAATTTCAAACCTCATATGAACTGTGCTTAATAATTATGTTATCTTCCTCCTAGTACAAGTGTTGAAATTTATTTACCTATCTCCACTTCCATTCCTTGTATTTCCACATATGCTCCACCTCTTATCATAGTTTCAATTCAAGCTTCTAACCCCACACATGTGAGTATCCCTAATATTATTATTCCTTCTCCTCCAATGAGTGTTCCATCTATTTCATTTCCTTCCTCTATGTTGACGTGACTTTGTGACCGGCTCCGCCAATAGAGATAAGTTGTCATTGGGTACTGGGGTACTGGCCAACTCCACCTATAGAGGTTTACTTGAGAATGAATTCTCCTAGCCTCCAGGCACCTGGTAGTCAGGTCTTGACGGTGTGGGTGAGCTAAGTTGGGAAGGTGATTGTTGTTTGAGGGGATAGCTGGGTTTTACTCATCTTTTTGGGGATTTCAAAAGGGATGGGGTTTCCTGCAAGCATTTGGATTTTCAAAGAAAAAATCAAAATATAGATCAAGGTTAGACATATATTTCTGCCTATAGTTATGCAATATATATTCAAACATCAAACAATGCTACAATGCAACAAAACTAAATTAAATACATAATACACAACTAACCAGTGATTCATATACATTCGATAGAAAAGGAGATAAGATCATTAATCTGAATGAAAACATAGGAGCAAAGGATATAAGAAAACATACTACACAAAAGATGTTTTCTAACTTCAGAGATTAAAATAACAACACATGGCCACAAGATATTCTTCATTCTTTCATTATCTTTAAAATGTTCTAGCATCATTGGCAAGTACATTCATGGCTTGAAGGGAGAATTCCAAGCTACTAGGAACAAATGAGAATTGAGCTACTGAGAAAAATTGAAAGTAAAATACTATTTGCAATGAACTCAAAAATATTATGCTTCTATTACTGTTGTACTGCAAAATCATCAATTTCATAGACCCTTTTTATGGCATCGTACTTCTTATTTTTACAAAAACTTGACCTAATCTACTTGTCCACTTGCTAAATATAATACATTATCCATGGGTAGTACTACCTGCACCACTTACAATCACCTCGAGATGTACTGAGGTCCTACAAGATAGAAGAAGAAGATAGAGGACAAATCTAGAAGAATCGGCCTAGAGAAGAGAGTAGGGGTACTTGTGGAAGATTTTTTCTTATCTCAGTAACCTAGATGACATGCCTCATTAATGCAAATTACATCTCCCTGTCTTTGATGCACACCAGGTAGTAAATGCAGGAGTGACACCTTGGGAGAATCATTTGTCAGAACCATCTCCTCTACCTGACATGTTATTATCTAGATCACCTACATTCTGACCCTTATTAACTACTTGACAGTGATCAGTCAGCTTCGGGGAACGTTGAATCAGATCACTGTGAATGAATACAAAACTTGGACTAAGAATTCTGGAGTCTGGGAGCATACGCTCAAAGAATAACATATTTGCAAAACCTCATCTTGGTTGCAAAAACCTCTGAAGACCGGAGGACTTTATTTCCTTAAACACTTTTGAATGCCTCCAAGATCTTGAGGATTCCTTCTTCATCTATCTCTTTTATACAATTTTGGCATTCTTTTGCCACATCCAACTATTCGCCCACATCCAGGGCACACTCCTTGAATTTTGTGGCCATCTTTGCAGCATCATGTGCCCAGAGCACCATCTAGGTGAGGCATGACATTTTCACCTTATCAAAATCTCTGGGAGTCTAGAACCATGATTTCATTATCTCATCAAATTTACCAATAGAAAAATCCATTAAAGCACATGTCTTGGTGCTAAAGGGATCAATTTCTGAAACCCTTGTAAAAAATGCCGCATATGAATTTAAAGACTTTTCAATCGCCGAGACTTTATCCTTCAAGGCCCCTACCATTTTCTTTCTTGTCTCCATTTTGAGACCAATTCTTGAGTGTTGGACCCAAAGGAACCCGAAATGTTCATCCCCCAAAATTCCTATCTCTGTGACAATATCCTCCTTGATGTTCATTATTTCCTTAAGCTCACCACTCCATTCTTTGTACTTTTCTATCTCCCCCTCCCACTAGGAAATGACATTGTTCACTAGGCCCAAGATGTTACTGGCCTAGTCGTGGTCTGGGAGGGTAGCCATGAGGAAGTGTCTTACGGATCCTATCTGTTCTATCACCCAAGCATCGATAGGTTGCACTTTCTTCTTCATAGTTCTCAGCGAATCAATGTCACCCTACATAAGCGGTGTTCTAGAGGTGGAGGCCTCCAGAGGAATCATAGTTAAAGGCTATGTTAATTATGATAGAAGCCCAGGGAGATTGGCATTTTCTTCTTTTGCCTCCTCCAGTTTTTGGGCTTGTTTTTCATATCGGGCCTTAATTGTCTGACTAGCCTCTTTTAACAGGTCTAATTCTTCATGTTTCTCTCTCCTCCCTAGAGGAACTTCTATGATCGTATATTCCATAGTTCCTATTTCTTCTTCTTCTCCATCTAGGGGAGGTGTCACTACCATTACAATGGAATTTCCTCCCGAACCAGTCCGAAGGGTATGGAGCGTCCATGCCTTCTTGGGCTTGTGAGCCTCTTGGTTTTGTACCATCATTTTGACCAGAGAGAGAGGAGCTCTTACTTCTACCAAGGCCTTCCTTTTTCTTGACTGTACCAGCCACCATGGTGGTTTGGGGTGGTCTTAAGGCTAAGTCCTTAATACCGGGGTTTCATTCGGGGCCTAGCCACACTTCTTTAGCATCTGTAGTCTCTATGGACTCCTTTTCTCCACTCCATGGATCCCCAATTTCTCCCACCTTAGTGGCATTTTCATCTCTAGTGTTAGGGACCTTGCCTTCCTTGGTACTTGTGGCATTTGTATTCATTTCTCTAGGGTTCTCCACCATGTCTTATTGTTGTTGAATTTCTTCAGTGTTATCTACTGGGATATTCTCCTCTGAGGGCATATTTTTTGGAGGGGGCCAAGGTTTCTGGCCTATATTTGACTATTGTGCTACAAAGACTACCTTTCCTAATTTCAAATTCTAGGGGACCTAGTCACCTAGGGTAACTAGAGGCATTTGGAGAGTGACAACTTGGGGTACGGTTTCTCTAGAAGGTCTGGTTTCCCCAGCCATAGTCAACTTCTCATCCTGTGTTTTCCTTCCCTCTCTCTCGGTCCCCCAGATCAGTCTTTCTTCCACACTTGGTATATTATCTTGTTCTTGATCTCAGGCTTCTTCTTCCTGGTAAATTTATTTTTCTTTCCTTTCTCCCTCCCCAGGGATATTTTTTGCCTCTTGCACAGCGATCTCTTCCACTGCCCTCTCCACATCATTTTGCAAATTTACCAAGTCATTAGTCTGGAATATGTCATCAAAAATATTATGGGGAGGGGAAGCCTCTGGATGATCCTTTGCTTTGGGGGAGGAAGGGATAATCTCCACAGGAATGTTGCTCAATTTCCTGGGGCTTGTATCTATGCTTGGTGGAGTATTATCTGCCCTTGATTTCTTTCTCCTTATTTACAATGGGACCCCAACATCTATAATAGTTGCACTATGATCCTATGTATTTAACCCCCAAATCATAAGTGTTGCAAGTGATGGTGAGCCTATAGGAAGGGCGGATCCCACCGGAGTGACTAGGAGACCAAGAGAAAGTCAGGCGCTCATTGTTTCACTTAGCTGTCAAGACAACTCAAGCTGGGTGTGGAGTTGTTCCATTATTGGTGCAGGAACTGAGGGAAAGACTAGGGCTAGGGTTCTCTCCTTTTCTTTCCCCTTATCTCTACTTTTTTTGTTCATTCCAGAGGCTGAGGTGGACCCCCGCAAAACTAGACCCTGTCGGTGGGTTCTTTTCTTGCATACTTGTGCAAAATACTCATGACTACGTTGCATGATGCCTCGGGTGACATCCTCAATTGTCAAAACTTCTGGGGTGTCCCAATCAACCAGAGGGAGATCCATCTTATCAATCCCCTATAATTTGTATGATGGGTCCTCCAAGGGATCGCTATTTGAAAATTCCTTTGGTAATGTCCAAAGGTCAAGGGGCTTCATCATTCCTTTTGTCATCCTTTCATATTTTCAGCCTCGGATGTCAAAGTGATCTTGGAAATCTGCCCAAAAATCCTCCAAGTGAGGATCGTGGGGAATTAACGTCTGAGGTAATGTTGTGTTTATTTTGTGAAGTGAGTATAAATTTTTCCACGCTAGATAGAATTATGCCAGCCCAAAAAATTTTAACTCATTATCAGCCTCTTTGGCTGCTGCAAGCCTGGAAGAGTAATTCCTGCAAGTGATTGGGAAAGGGATGAAGGTAACATTATCAACCCCATAAAGTGCATGGAGCTCCAGGATTTTCCTGCAAAACTCCATCAAAATAATCCTATCCCAACAATGCTTGGGCAATAGGTAGGGCTTGCTAGAGAATCTGGTCACCCGAATATAAGAATTTTTGTTGAAATTGAATAAAACGATTTCTGTATGAACTCACCAAGGCCATAGCCTCCTTTGATAGCTAGTAACCAACATCCCAAGATGGTATCAAAATGTTGTAGTAAATGAAGGTATCATTTACTCGGCAAAAATTGGGGAAGCTGGCTTCCCATTGAATTTGGGGAAAATGATCCAAAGGTGCACTTTGGCCATGCTCGGTCGTAAGGATGCACACTGTAACTCAACCTCAAATTCCAAGTATCTACTATGTGAGTGCCCATAGAACATACAAATTCATGTAGAACTTTGATGTCTTACTGACCTTGTTCAGCTGAAAATGTACATGATTGGTAACAATGGTTTCCCAGTCAAAATTTTGCCCATTGGTGGTGATGTTGTATAAAAAGTTATACATCAAGGATAAGAAATATTTGGCATGTAAGTCCCCAAAGACCCGACATAGAAAGATGATCCCTGCCTATATGATTTCATTGAAATCTGTGTTGGGGATCTCCAACTTCATCTTCTTATAGTCCTTCATTGGAGTCTTTATCCAGTGGGTGTTTAGGTGCTTCCTAGCAGCCTATTGTACATTAGTGAACTCATGTAGAGACATGGCCTAGGAGATGACAATAGAATTAGAAAACTAGGGGATTCCCAGTCCCAAAGCTAGAGTATCAGCATCGAGGGATACTAGTGGTGTTGGGTAGCCCGTCGAAAGGGGAGCAAAAAGTATAATGACAGAGATGGTGGTGTTGTGTTGTTTGGCAAGAGTTAGGATCAACTCCGAGGTCTGCACAAAGTAAGGGAAGTAGGCAGCTTTGATGATGCCAGAGGTGGCCACATTCTTTGCCATACTATCTTTAGTGGAATGCTGAGTGAACATTCTTCTTACTATGCCCTGTAATTTGGCCCATGGTCTGACCTTTGTGTCGGTGATGAGTTGTAACTTAGAATCTACCTTGGATCCCATGAGGACACCATCCTTTAGATATTTAGATGTGAGCGGGAGCTTCTCTTGCACTTTTTTAGCCCGTGTCTTGGTGGCTTCTCTTGTTGAGGTGGTCGGGAGTTCAAGACTTTTGAGAGGGGAAGCTACCTCAGACATATTAATTGATGATTTGTTGATAGCCTGCAAGACCGTAAAATTGTTATTGCAAAAAATATAATAAATTTTTGGGTTCCAGAGATTTTCACCATTTCAACATCTGAGGGTCCCAGCGGTTCTGGTAAATGCAAAAAATGTGATGAAGGTCATGGGATTATGTGGAACCTAGAGTCAAAAGAAACTAGCCATTATTAAAGTGACCGGGTAATAAGCCATACTGGGCTAACATGGGTTGTCACATGGTCATGCAATAACTAGAGTAATGGCATTTAAGGTGATAGTTGTGTTGACATGGATGGAATGAATGCCACTTGGGATAATTCTAAATTCTCACATGTGGGAGAATTAATCCTTCCATTAATGCAGAAGCAATGGGAAGAGAGAGAAAGGCTACCACTCAAACAAGCGAGGTGTCGAGTTCAAGCCCAGCAAAAACTAGGTGGGCAAGCAAGAATTGGATTCAATAATATAGAGGACCCGATGAGCTTGCCACAGGATGGGTTAAACTTGATGGGATATATAGACTAAACGCATAAAAAATATAGTAAGAAAATGTTATTTACACAGAAAGGTGAAGAACCAACAAATTTACAATAGTCATTGACAAACTACTTAACAAATTTACAACTATTTACAAAAGCTTACAAAAATCTACAAAGATTTACAACTATTGGCACATTATCTACATTATCAAAAGAATGAACAAAAACCAACAATGCACGGAAGGTGGAAAACCTTCCTGCAAATCCATCCCACCAACAGGAGGTGAAGACAAAGACCAAAACATAGAAAGAAAATAAAGAAAAAGAAAAAAATAAATGAAAGAACAAAACATGAACCAAAAGAAAGCAAAGAACCAGAAGGGCCTACCTTGAAAATAGGAATACAAAGGGAAGGGCACGGGAGGTGCTCCATAGATGAACAACTCAGGAAACCCATGAACATGCTTAGAATACAACAGGATGGATTGAATGCACATAGGTCTGAGCTCTAAATCACTGTTAATCACAATCAACCTCTCAAAGAAAATTGCACTTACCTTGCTGTTAAATGCACAATTTGCTCTTAATTGCTCCGAGGGTAATTTTTTCATGGTAAGTGTAAAAATGAAAATTGAAACCAAATTTATATCCTATAGGTAAAAATGCACCACTTCCACAAGCCCCAAGAAAAGGCAAACTTCTGCACTTCTGGCCTGGGAAATTCCGCGTGATCACACCCTCTAACTAAATAGGAAGCAATGGCACAATAATCCTGGAGTCCAGAATGCAGCCGGCACAAAGAAACAAAACACTCTGGGACCAGGCCTAGAGCAAGGAAGACCAAAAGGGAACATAACATGGTCGCATGGAGGCAAAGGCCATAGAAAACAAAAGAAGCCAAAATAAACCAAGGAAGAACAAAAAGAAAAAAGGGGGACCCAACATTTTGCCAACAAAATGTAGGGATGGGTATGTAGGGCATAACAAATGGTGACTCACTCAGATGAATTCCTTAGGGAATTTGAGAACCACAGAATCTCTGATTAAAAAATCTGGGACTCATCCTTACCTAAAGTATTTCACTTGCAAGATGTGAAGTGTTTGAGAAAATCTAACTCACCATGATTCAATCTATCAATCTCTTGTCAGCTGTGAAGTGTGTGCTTTGGAAGAAAATCAAGTCGATGATTTCTAGGAGAAATAGAGAGATGACAATGGGTGTATTAGACCAAAATTTCTATATCTTGGGCGGTCCCCTAAATCCTAGAATTCTCTATTCTCTAGTTTCTTTCTTTTCTTTTGAAGATGGGGAAGGTATTACTTCTTTCAATCTAAACCTTAATCTTAGCTAATTTTTATGGTGGTACTTCTTTCACCTTGCCATCCATTTTAATTTGTTGAATACAAGAGACATTCTGGACCTAGGATATTCTTTTGATTTTTTAACATGTCCAATAACCAGTGCAACTGCTCTACTCTCAAGGATCATACGATTACTTTCTTCTTATATTTTTGGTTAACTGATGTCAATAATTTTGAGATGTGAATCTGATGAAGATTACCCATAACCATTTATCATGCATATAAAATAACTTTGTAGTGCAGACAAAATCCCACCATGCTAACAATAGATTCAGGACTAACCAAAATGTATAAGACATCATCCCAGGGACTAGATATCATGCGAAGCATACCTATCTACAAGGAGAGAGCAACATGTTGAGAACCCAAAAAACAAGACATGCAAAGCAAAAAGAAACCAATGAAAAAACAAAGCAACGCAAAGAAAATGGCCCCAAAAGGCCACCAGCTATACATAAGGACAAGACACTCCCAAGGAGTGCTGGGAAATATATTTACAAGCACATATATATACATATGATAAATTTTTTTGGAAAACTTACCTCTCGCCTCTATTCGAAATAATGTTTAAGAAACTATCCATTGATGGGCAATGGAATGACCTCTCTAGTCATGGTGTTGAGGTGATATGTGTTGGCCCCACAGATCTCAAAAATTAATTAAGGTCTGAGCCAGAGCCTTTGGAACTTAGTGTGCTTTCCTTTCTTCTTTAGAGCCTTGTCCCATAAAAGGACTAGGTATAAAACCCAAAAGGATTTGTATTGGGCTCTCCTATCGAACCATTGTTTGATGACTGCTTGGTAATGCACAAAATGATCCAGTGTTGCATCTCTTCATTCTTCCATTATCACCAGGTTCAAGAGGTGAACCTCCACAATGTTATCCTAGGCATTGAATTCCTACATGAGTTGTAAAACTGGGATTTGTAAGTTTATTAAGAACACATGGCTCTGGCCATAAACTAGGTGAAAAGGAGAGGTCCATAGGACTGTCTTGATTATGATATGATCTTCCCAAAGGGAGAACCTAAGTTTTTGGTGCAAGTTCTGGGGATTTTTCTCTAGCAAATGTTTTCTCAATTCCAATAGGTTATTATTGGTGGACTCGGCAACACTGTTACGGTGGAAATAATAGATGCTGGAGAAATTCAGGGTGATCTTCCTCTGATAGATCCATTCTAAAAGTTGCACTGAAGAAAACTCTAGACCATTGTCACATACGATAGCAAAAGGCATTCTGAACCTTATTACAATGTTTTCTTCCAAGAACTTGATGACTAAATCTATTGTGTTTTTTTTGCATGGGATTTCCTTAGACCACAGAGTACAGTAATCGGTCGCAGTCAAAATATATCGGTGGTTGGTGAATGAGTTGGGTTTTATCTCCCCGATAAAATCGAATGCACATTGGGTGAAAGGCCAAACTTCAAAGACCCACTGTAAATGCATTGTGGGGTTCCGATCATGAGAAGTGGCAGTTTGGCAGGTGTGGCTCTTCCTTACGTGAGTGTGAATGTCTTTCAAGATGAAGCGCCAATAATATATGGCCCAAAGAATTTGATGGGCAGTGGCATTAGCTAAGCCATGCTCACTCCCATACTTCTCGTAGAAATGTTTTATCATTTTGGTAGCTTGGTCTCTATTTATGCACCAAAGATAAGTCCCCTTGAAATTCCTGGAAAAAAAGAGTCCATTTGTTTATCATGATGTGTGCACTTTTCAGTTGTAGGGTGTGATGTTTGTTAGTGGGAGCCCCTCCGGGCACTTTTTATTGAGAAATAGGTACACCAGATCAGTATACCATGGATCTTGAGTGATGGACTATACAATATAAGTTTGGCACTCAATGTGTGGAGTGACCTTTGCCATTGCTTTAGATAGTACTTGGCTTTGGACTATTTTCATTGGTTGCATGTCAAGATCATATTCCTAGAGGATGGCCATCCATTTCCCCTAGAGTTTTCCCAATTCAATATACATTAGAAAAGACTTGAAAGCTTGGTCTGGGATAATGGCATGCAATTTACTAAAGAGAATGTATTGCCAGGATTTCTTCATGGCCCAGACTAGACAAAAGGCTTTCTTCTCCAGTGGTATATACTTGACTTTGGTGTTCTTAAAGGGGGAGCTCATGAAAGCAATAGGTAGATATTCCCCTTCAACCTTCTAGCTTAAAAATATGGTGGTAGAGTGTGGCGAAGTGAAGGAATAAATATGGAATGGGAGGGAATAGTCTAGACTTGCTAAGATCTGTTCCTCCACTATAGTTTGCTTGATTTGAACAAATTCTCACTTCAATTCGGGGCTCCACTCAATATTGGTATCTTTCTTAATCATATCATTGAGAGGTTTGATAATCTCAGTGAATCCAATAATGAATTACCAGACAAAATTTATCTTTCCAAAGAAAGATCTTATTTCCTTCTTGTTGCCAAGCATTTGCAAAAGAAGCAATGCTTGTACTCTCTCAGGGTCAATGGATATCCCTTTCTTAGAGACTATATGCCCAAGCAGTTTCCCCTTAGTGACCCCAAATATGCACTTCTTAGGGTTAAGGGAGATATCATATTGACAACATCTCTTGTAGATCTAAGCGAGGTGGGTGGGATGATCACACATGTCCCAAGAAAAGACTATTAAATCATCCATGTAGATGATTATGAACTTTTTGGCCAGGCATTCAAACACAATGTCGATAGCCTTTTGAAATTTGTCCCCTACGTTAATGAGGAAAAAGGGAATTCTCTGGTATGCAAACATCCCCCACTTGGTGGTGAACACCATTTTCATCCTATCTTTGAACATAATGATAACTTGGTTATACTCAGAGTACCCATCTAGGAAGGGCATCATTTTTGAACCATTTACAATTTGCAACACCTCATGCAACAATGGGAGAGGGTGATTGTCCTTATTGGAGGCCTTGTTCAACTTGTAAAAATCCACACATAGGAGAATCTCACCATTCTTTCTGCACACAGGGACAAGGTTAGAAATCCATGTTGTATGTCAGATAGGAAAGATGATCCACGCTGATAATAATTTTTGGACCTCCTAGTGGATCAGGGGTTTGATCAAAGGGTTTGCTGACCTCTATTTATATTGAAAAGGTTTGGCATTTGGTTTCAGGGGGATGGTATGAGTCATGATAGATGTATCAAAGGTTTTAAGATCCTCATACCCCTAGGTGATAACATCAATGTATTGTTAGAGAACTACGAGAATCTTCTCCTTCTCCTCTAGGGAGTAGGAGGTAACAATGTGGACCAATTTTTCTTCATCGGCTCTACCGATGTTGACTTTTTCATATTTTCCCCTCGGAGGAGGATGATATCTTGTCTCAACCTCGGGGGTTTGAATCAAAGATTCATTCTAGAGTGACCATCCCCTTATGGATGGTGTTGGTGGGTAGGTCAATGATCCTATCATCTTCTTCCCCCTTCCCGGTATCATCATGATCAATTTCTTCCATGATATTATCTTCAAAGACACCAACATTTTCCATAAAGGCCAAGATGTGTTGGTCATCCTCAAAAACCTGAAAGTGTGTGATATTGTTCAGGATGGATGGGGTGGGGACCATTTCAATAGAGAATCTCCAGAGTCAGGAACAAGCCACAGTGAGGGCATCTGAAACATAGTTACATTTTCGGGGAATAAGTTTGATGTTGAAAGTATCAAAATATTCAATTAGGCTCCATGCCTGGTTTCAGTATGAGGCCAGAATTTTGTCATGACATGTGTATTTGCTTTAGACCTATTATACAATTATCTCTTAATCACCCATTGCCTAGAGGTGGGTGATCCCTATCCTCAATATGAACATGAGTCTGAGGACCAAGGCCTCGTAATCTATGACATTGTTGGTGTAGTTAAACTGAAATCTATAGGATGCGAGGAAGGATTTTCCTTGTAGGTTGATTAATTCCACTCTGGCACCACAACCTTGTTTAGTCTGGGACCCATCAAATTTCAAGATCCACAAGTCATTGTCATTTTTATGGGGCTAGGGAGGTGAAGTGGTATTTTGATTAGATTTGGGGTCGGGAGGTTTGCGAGGTGATTCCCCAAACTTTGATGGTTCATAGGTGAGACTTTCCTCCAGAGAATCCTCTACTTTGGGTACCTAGACAAGAAACATCTTCAGCGTACCTCAGGGAAGATTGCTTGGTTGAGTAAACCAAGCTTTATGTTCCTTCTCTTGGAAGTTGGCAATGTGATTGGTGGTGGTAGCAATGCAAGGCTCACACTCCAGTTTAGAGTGTTTTTGATAATGTACTTGACACCAAGTGCCAAACAAGAGGGTGGCCAGAGTTTCCTTGCTACCATGTGAGTCTACCTCACACTTTAGATTTTCATCTAGATCCTAAATTCTCTAAGAAATTATAGGATCCTCCCCATGGATGAAATCAAAGGTCAGGATCTCCCATGTTTGGTATACCCTGAGGGAGGATTCAGAGAAAAGGACCTCATTCACCTTCCCAACTTTAGGTAGGACCTATTTCATTCAAGGCTCACTCTCTACTCAGATCTAATTTGATTTCCCCTTCCAGGGGAGCCACAAGTAAGAGAAGTCTGTCGAGAAATATCCATTGAGGGAATTTGACCAATTTTGACTTAATAAAATCCTGTAGGTTTCAGGGATGTCAACCACTTGGATGTCAATGGTGCTAGATATACGAGGATCTTGGATGAGTCAAATCTAGACATTCTTCAACTCACCAACCATTTTCATGGCAGTTTTGTCCAATTGGACTACTGCGCCTTTGGATAGTGTGGGAGTGAGTCTGAGCTTCTAGCAGATAGATAAGGACATAACATTGCCCAAAGCACTAGAATTCACAAGGCAGTTGTATAGATTCTTCCATTTAATGTTCAGGCCTAGTAAGAAGGGAGGATCATCTATATTTCCCCAGAAGACGGTCATGTTGGCATCATCAAAAGTGATAGTCTTTGGCAGATGACTAACAACTTCTAGGTCTCCCAAGTGTTGTAAGAGTGATTTATTTTTCTCAGGACAAATGTGAAAAACCTCCATCAAGGTCATGGAGGTAGTGGTACTCTCCAATGCCTTGGTAATTTCAAACCATCCCCTCAGGTAAAGTTGGATCCCCCTAGCTGGATCCCTGGCATGGTTAGGGCCAATTCCTTTCAATGGGAGGGAACGATCATTTGTGTTGTCTTGGGGAGGGGTGCTCTAGGGAGGCATTTCCACATAGGATGACCCTTTGCCTTCCTGAATCTGAGTGTTGTAGCAAGTTCATAGGGTGGTGAAAGCGATGGCCTCAAAGGTTGAGATAGATTCATCAAAGAACCCCTCTAACTAGGGTTCTTCTTCATCTTCTTTGTCTGTCCCAAAGAAGACGATCTCACACATAAAGGAAGTGTGAGGTGGCTTTGATGCAGAGGATTCCATGGGAGTTGGATTTGTAGGTTGTTGTCTATCTAACTAGGAGATCATGATGATCTTCCCTAGTGTGGTATAGTTCACCTAGGAATGAAAGGCAATGTCGTGCAACCTACACCACGTGGTCAGGGGGTCAAATTCTACAAGTTGAGCAAAATGACTAGGTCCAACACCACCCTGAGTGGTATTTTGAATCGGAGGAGGACCTCTAGTGTTCATTTTATTTTTCCATTACTATTGGGTGGTCCGAGGCCCGTTGTTGTAGTTTTGAACTCAAGAATTGGCATTCGGTTGGCCAGAGAAAACATTCCCTCTCTAGGAATTGGGGTTGTGGGGCACTGAAGGCCCCACCTTCAGCTATCCCATGTCCATTGTTAAGGAGGACACTAATCACTAGAGGGATTCATCCTCGACAAATAGATGGGTAGTTGTGTTACAGTGTGCCAGCTATTGTGGTGTATTACCTAAGAAAGTGACAACAACTCCCAGAGTCAAGGATGGCAATCCTCTAACCACAAATAATAGGAAGAAAGGTACTCCTAGGTATTATGTAAAATTTTGTTGCATTTTCTATGGCTGGTTCTAGGGAATGTATTGCAGACCTAGAATTGTCTAGGCTTGAAATGTGTAAATGTATCGGGCTTGTTGGTCTATCGGTAGTGGGCCCATGTCCATTGTTGGGTCAACCATTGCCCGATTGGGGTTGTATCCTCAGGCATAAGGAGTTATACCTAGAAACATATTGAAGGGTAATGTTTTTCCAATTCCATCAGGAGCTTTTCTCAAACCATGGGACAACTCCAGGGCTAATTTGTAAACTTTTACCAGAGTATCCCGGTCATTAGCGGCGGTAGTTCTCCAAAGGAGCATAGCAATAATGGGGTGCATGGGGTTTAGATATGTCTAGATGGTCACATCAATGGATGGATAAAAGGGCCCATGCACCACTTCAAATCATGTTGGAACTGATGGTTGAATGTGGAAAGAGGCTCATTTGGTTCCTTCCTAATGGAAATAAAATAGCTGTGGGACCAAGCTAGGTCCACATGAACACGAAAGGCTGCTAGAAAGGCATCTTCCATATCCTGCCAACTATTAATGGAGTTGGCAGACAAGTTTAGGTACCTGTTCAGCTCATTCTATCCTAAAGGTAGAGGAAACATCTAGGTTAGAACATCTTGATGTTTTATCTAGTGTCTATTCATGGCATATTTATAGGCCTAAAGGTATTCTTCTACAAATCATGGGCCTAGATGATCGTATTTGGGACAAATTTTCTCTAGATGCAGAGGAAGATCATTAGTAGCGTTGGGGAACTGCCCCATTAAGGACCTGATAATACTAAAGTAGGTAGCCATTGGGACTATTTTCTTTTTTCTGGGTTGGACATTAGTCCCCAAGATTATATGAGGGACCTGGGTATTTCGGTGTGTAGCGAATCCCTAGATAAAATTGGCTGGCTCTCTCATTTGTTGGGTCCTTTTCTTTTGGATGGGAGGTCTGAGTTCAACAAACTCTCCAAGATTGTGGGTTGATCAGAGGATTCTTTCAAAGTGTAGGGGTGAAAATGAACCTATAGAGTGGAAATTTTGCTTCCTAAAACTACTTCTTGGGGAGCCCTCAGACGGTGTAAAATTGAAATATTTCAAGGTAGACAAGCTCATGACCTCCTTCTAGCAACAATTTCTATTGACAAGACTTTGTGACCAGCTCTGCCAGTAGAGATTAGTTGTCACCAGGTACCAGGGTACCAACCAACTACATCTATAAAGGTTTACCAAAGAATAAATTCTCCTATCCTCCAAGCACATGGTAGTTGGGTCTTGACGGTGCAGGGGAGCTAAGTTGGATAGGTGACTATTGTTTGAGGGGAGAGCTAGTTTTTACTCATCTTTTAAGTGATTTCAAAAGGGATGGGGTTTCTTTCAAGCATTTGGATTATCAAATAAAAACTCAAAATATAGATCAAGGTTAGATGTATATTTCTACCTATAGTTATGCAATATATATTCAAACATCAAAAAATGCTCCAATGTAAGAAAACTACACTAAATACCAAGTACACAACAAACCAGCGATTCATATGCATTCAACAACAAAGGGAGATAAGATAATTAATCTGAATGAAAACATATATAGGAGCAAAGGAAATAAGAAAACATACTGCACAAAAGATGTTTGCTAACTTCAGAGATCAGAACAAGAACAACACATGGCCACAAGATGTTCTTCCTTATTTCATTATATTGAAAATATTTCAACATCATTGTCGGGTACATTCATGGCTCCAAGGGAGCATTGAGCTACTGAGAAAAACTAAAAGTAAAATACTATTTGCAATGAACTTGAAAATACTATGCTTCTATTACTGCTAGACTGCAAAATCATCAATTTTGCTGACCCTTGTTATGGCGTCAAACTTCTTATTTATACACAAACTTGACCTAAAAATTGACCTAATCTACCTGTACACTTGCTAAATATAATACATTATCTCTGGCTTGTACTAAGTGCACCACTTATAATCACCTCAAGATGTACAGAGGTGTGACATGACAGAAGAAGAAGATAGAGGAGAAATATAGAAGAATAGGCCTAGAGAAGAGAGTTGAGGTACTTATGGAAGAAATCTGCCTATCCCGGTAACCTAGGCAACTTGCCTCATTAATGCAAATTGAGGCTCAATGTCTTCAATACACACCAAGTAGTAAATGCAGGACTGACACCTTGGGAGAATCATTTGTCAGAACCATCTCGTCCCCCTGACATGTTATTATATGGATCACCTACATTTTGACCCTTATTAACTTCTTGACAGTAATTGGTCAGCTCCGGGGAACCTTGATGTAGATTGTTGTGAATGAATACAAAACTTGGACATGAAATCTGGAGTTTGAGAGCGTACAGTCAAAGAATAACAAATTTGAAAAACTTCACCCTACTGGCGAAAATCCCCTAAGACTGGAGGACTTAATTTCCTTACAGTATTTTGAATGCCTCCAAGATCTGGAGCATTCCTTCTTCATGTATCTCTTTTATACAATTTTGTCATTCTTTGGCCACATCCAACTGTTCACCAACATCTTGGGCACTCTCCTTGAATTATGTGGTCATCTTTGCAACATCATGTGCTTGGAGCACCATCTAGGTGAGGCATGACATTTTCACCTTATCAAAATCTCTGGGTGTTTGGAACCGTGTTTCCATTATCTCATCAAATTACTAGTAGAAAAATCCACCGGAGCATAGGTCTTGGTACTAAAAGGATCCATTGTCAAAACCCTTGTAACAAATGCCGCATATGAATTTAAAAAATTTTCAATTTCCAGGACTTTATCCTTCAAGATCGCTACCAATTTCTTTCTCATCTCCATTTTGAGACCAAGTCTAGAATTTTGGACCCAGAGGAACCCAAAATGTTCATCACCCAAAATTCCTATTTCTATGACAATATCCTCCCTGATGTTCATTATTTCCTTGATCTCACCGCTTCATTCTTCATACTTTTATATCTCCCCCTCTCATTGGGAAATGATGTCATGCACTAGGCCCAAGATGTTTCTGGCCTGGTGGAGATCTGGGAGGGTATCCATTAGGAAGATTCTTATGGCTCCTATCTATTTTGTCACCCAACTATTGATAGCTTGCACTTTCTTCTTCATAGTTCTCAGTGCGTCAAAGTCACCCTTCAGGAGCGGTGTTCCAAAGGTGGAGGCCTCGGGAGGAATCATAGTTAAAGGCCACGTCAATTCTAATAGAAGCTCGAGGAGATTGACATTTTCTTCTTTTTCCTCCATCATTTTTTGGTCTTGTTTGTTATATCAGGCCTTAATTGCCCAACTAGCCTCTTTTAGCAAGTCTAATTCTCCCTATTTTTCTCTCCTCTCCAAAGGAAATTTTGTGATTGTATATTCTGTAGCTCCTTTTGCTACTTCTTCTACATCTAAGGGAGAAATCGCTACCATTATGATGGTATTCCCTCCCAGACCGGTCTGAAAGGTATGAAGGGTCCGGGCCTTCTTGGGATTTTGAGCCTCTTGGATTTGTGCCATCATTTTGGCTAGAGAGAGAGGAGTGTTAGCTCTTTTTCTTGCAACACTTACCTAATGATGACAGTATACCTTGTATACTCAGTTGCAACCTCTTTCAGGCAAGAGAAAGACTAAATTCTAAGAATTGGATAAGATCCTTCTTCATTTTTGAGCTCTACAAACTCAGGCAGGTTTTACCTTTTAAAGATTACTGATATCTCAGTCTATATACTTAGTGGATTATTTCATTCAAAAGTTATGTGCTAAACACCTCACTCTAATAACTTGTATAATACTCGAGAGATTGTAATAACTAATTTAAAATAGAGTACTATAAGCCAAGCTATGGTTTTAAGAACATACACCAGTGAGATAAGGACTTTCATCCTTCTTCCTTTTCTTTTAGGAGGGATAACCTAATGATTCACTCTCCAAGGAATCACTAAAATTGACACTATCTTGCTGACATGAGTCCTTACTGAGTTTAGTTTGTTTGTTCTTAGTAACAAGAGTATTTTGATTAAATTGGTTTTGATGCCTTGAAATAACTTGGACGATGATGGGTTATCAGACCAATTTCTGGACCAGTGCCTATCCCTTGGGTTACAGAGTTAATAAACTAAGATCTCATAGAAACAAAAATATAGTAAGCTGCCTTACAACCCACATGCAATTCAGATAAGTTGCCTTACAAATTACCTTGTTACCTCTAAACAATTGTATCAAATCTTTAAAAAACCATTATGCTCCCTAAAACTACTCACAAAACTTAGTTTTTTCCTCAAAAGAAACTTGCAATCAATTAGATAGTTACCTAATAACCAAAATGCTTCAGAATGCCTTGCAAACTTAAACATAAAAGGGCATACACAGAGAATAAAGAGACAAAAATTGAAGAGAGTAAAATTGCACCGTATTTTATTTATATGATCCAACTTCCATACATGAAAGATTTTGCAACTTCAAAAGATAGATAGAAGTTCAGAACATCTGAATTCTACAATATATTTTTTCTCTTTTCCAAAAATTCCAACCTCAAAGACCCTTTTCAATTACAACTCTCTTGCTATATATATAGGTTTTTGACCATCTTGAAATCCCTTGATATTTAGGATGCAACAAGCTTTGGATGGTCATAGAAAACCTAACCCTAAAACTATAAAAGAAACAAAAGAAAGAAGAAGCAATTGAGCGACCGAGTCAAAAGATGGAAACATATATTCTTTGTTCTTCTCCCGAACTAGTGACTGCAATCAGATTTGTATAGATGGTAGCTGGTAGTATTTATGCTGAGTTTGGATAGCCATGCTTGCATACTCATCTACATTCTCCTTTTGCAATTACTATCCTTCTTATCTCGAATAGTGCAGTGCCAAATGTTCACCTTTACTCCTCATCCAAGATTTCTTCTTCTACTATTGGATTCTTTCTCTTGGGCATGGTCATAAATTCCCATGCTTTCACTTCATCATCTGATGGCCACTTAAGGTCTTGAGTACTCTTTACTTGCACCTTTTGTCTATCCCATCTAGCATCAGTGATATTCTTGACATCTAGTAGGAATTTGTTGATGTCAGTCTCTACTTTGAAAGCCTCATCTAATATTTTATTGAATCCTTCAATATCAACATTTACTCCCAAGAGAAATGCCTCATCACCAGGCATCTTGCTATCAAATTCATTCTTCCAGGCATCTACAGCCTTTACTTGATCATCATCTCCCCTTAAGGAATGAATAAACTTATTAAAATCACTTGAAAAGAGGCTTAGCTTAACCTCTATTTGGTTTAATTTGCCTTTAAAGAATGAGAGAGCAATATTGACTCTTTTGATCTCATCTTCAACTTCAGTTACTATTTCAGGTAAATCTGGTCTTAGGGCTTGTAAAGATGCTAACTTTTCAAATAACTTTACCCTAGCAGACCATTTAGTAATGTAAGGGTCAAAATAGCAAGGTACCCCATTACCTCCATATGCAAAGCTGGCAATTTATTGTATGTATTGAGTACAACATCAGTTTTATCCTTTAGAATCTCAATTCTATGTTGTAGTACACCCTTCAATGCTTTTAGAGCAATTGCACTTCCCTTTTCTTCACTAACTTCCTGTTCAACAGCCTCCTCTGATTTAGGCTTATCTTGAATTTGCAATGGTGGTGGTTGTGCAGGTACATATACCACCTCAGGTTTTTCTTCTAACTCTTTCAGCAATCTTTTCATTACCTGATCCTGCTGGTGCAATTGTATATGTCACATCTCCCTGTTTTTAGACAATGCACTTGTCTCTTCTAATAAATTGCTACACTTATTAGACAATTTTTTAGTTTTGTCCTCATTCAAGTGAGCCTAATGTGTCATGATTTGGGATATTTCCAAATCCCCTGTATTCTGTACAGACCACACCATTTGATTTCCCACCATATTTTATTGAATATTTACTAATTGGGGCTTTTGGTCTTTTGGACACAAACTCCACATTGCAAATGCTTGGGATTTTGGGCTATACCCAAATCCTTTTATTACATATCCCATCTGGACCTCACTAGCCATTTTGGGATCTGTCTATTTTTTGATTTGGTCTATGATGAAGGCAGATGCCAAATCCCATCCCTCAGCCAATAGTATTCCACTTTCTAGCACCATTTTCCTAACATCCTCGGGTGAAATATCCTCACTTTTAGGATCATAAGACTGTAAAGCCACTAGAGCTTCATTTGTTATTGTCTCTTTCCCATCTACTGTCAACTGGGATCTTATCTACTCTGTCTTATGCCATCTTAGGAAGTCTTTAAACTCCTCTGTTTTGATAAAGTTGTCATCATTCAAAAATTTATGTTGATGAATCAATCTCTCATCAACACAGGCCTTAAGTGGCAACTCAACCTCATCATCCCAGTCAGCCTATTTCTTCTTGCCTTCCCTGATTGACTTCCTTAGGTTATGGTCATCTAACCTATTTCCTGGTACTGAGGCCCTAGCCTTGTCCTTTTTCTTGCTTTGTCCCTCAACTAAAGGCTGACCTACTTCCAATTTCTGCCTCTTTGTAGCAGGTTCTTCTATATCATCTGGTTGGGTAGCAACTGTCAAATCTATAATGTGACCCTCTGCTCCTTCTAGCTGTGGTATCTCAGCAATATCTTGCTATGGTGAAGCATGCATAGTAGGATGTGCATAATCACTGTCACTACTACTATCGTATTCAGATTCTAAATGATCAGGTGTCTAAGCACCTTTCTTGTCAAGAACTGTATCTAGTTGTTCTATAAGCACATAATAGTTGTCTATCATGGCTTTAATCCTGTCAAAATATGGGAGGTCAGGGTAAAAACCCCCAAAAGCCAACCCATTTCTCTTTATTTGTGTCTCAAGCTTTAACAATTCTTGTATCCTTAATCTTCTTGTATGAATATCATCTTAAACCAAGAGATTCCTTGTGGCATCCTCCTCTATACACTCACAGTGGAAATTTGTATTAGGGATTGTAGGAGTATACAATCTCCTTACCCCTTCCATAAAACCCTCTGGGTCAATGTATCTATAAGGGGCTGCCCCCATCCTGTATCTTTCCAACCATTGACCTACTGCATCAATGGCACCTTTGCCAATTGTGAAGTTAGATATCTTAAACTGCCTAGGGGTCAAAGTCCCCTTCTTATGTGGTGCAAAATTCTCATTGTCTGTCAACAATAGCTGCCATATGAATTCCATTTCCGACACCCTTTCCGGTACATAATATGGTAATAGATGAGCTGGGAGAATACACCCATATACCCTGATGACTGTGTAATTTTCTTCCAAAAAGAAGTCATCCCAATTATGCTTTCCACCCTAGCTATATGTATACTCACAGGGCCTAAGAAGTTGTATAACTCTTAATGGGATTCTTGTTCTACTGGTCCCTAAAATCTGTATTATTGGATACACAATCCAATTTTCAAAGGCACAATAGTCACACTCCCTAGAAGTGTAATTCCAAACCCTCACCCAAAATTGGATAGGATTTGGTCCTGCTTGGTAGAATCTCTGAGGGAATAGGTTATTAACATCCATGATAACAAAATTGAAATGCAAGAGAAGATGCATAAGAACGGAGTAATGTAGAAACTTGGGCTCCTTTTCCTTTGGGTTCTTCATTATTTTCTAGGTTTCAATGAAACCCTCATGCATTTCATCTATGATATGTTGAATATAATCATAACTGGTATTGGAGTGGACCTCTTGTAGGTCCAACACCATCATCAGAATCTCTGCATCAATCTTTTATGTGTCACCATCTATCCCCAGCACTCTACATAGGGCATAGGCAACATACTTGATATAGAAATGTAGATCCTTATAATAATATGGGCAGCTTCTAGACATAGGATCTAAGTACTTTCACACTTCTTTGAGAATATGTTTTAGAAACTGGCTCCTAGCAATCCCAGGCTTCAAAGTATACCTCTGTTGTTGTTTTGTCATGTCAATCTTGGTAGACATGGTGTTGTATAAGCCGAAGGCTTGCATGAATGAATTCCTGTTCAGTATCAATAAGGCAATGCCATCGTCTCTCCTGATGGTCTTAGATAAAAAATCATAATGATATTTTAGGTCTAAGAACAAGTCTACATCTAGGAAGACATCAGGAACAATTAACCTGGCTAAACCACAGGTCCAAGGGTTTGATACTGGGATGGCCTTATCAAAAATATTATAGAAATAATTGAAGAGGGAAAAACCTGTTGTTCCTGGAGTCACAGCATCTTGAAAATCTCTGTATTCATCAATGAGGACATTTTTATTAACCTTCTTATTCTGTGTTGAACCAGGAAGGAGACGGAGGAATTCATCTAAATAATTCACTTTTCCCTTTTCTTCGTCCTCCACCTTCTCACTTTCTCCACTGGTCGAGGCTACACTCATAGCTCTGCTCATGTTTTCAGTGTTTGAATCTCTTCTCATTACTGGTATTGAAACAAATCTATCACAGAAACTCACAGACTGTCTTGTGCACAATTCTAGAAATAATGAATGTATAAATCACAGAGAAATCTGCAAATCTTTGAATTTTACTCTATTTGGAAACTGAACTCTTTAAACTTAGCAACTCTGAAAGAAAGGTGAATGTAAATGAACAAGAAATAATCTCCTTATAGTAACCATTCAAAGTACATAGCCCATGATTCTCAGAACATCAATTCTGTCTTAAATTCCACATACTGTGAACATAATTGAAAACCTAGCCGTAGTTTCCTGAGTGTGACGGGAAAATCAAATTTGTAAAATTGAATCCTTGGCTAAACCTTATAAAATTCAAATGAGCTGACATGTCACCCTGGGATTAGCCCTCTGTCATACATCTCAGCTACCCTTTTTCTGCACAGTAATCAAAATCTAGAAATCTGATTGGCCGCCGAATAATTCATACTGACATATTTAATACTGGCGCCTTTCCACAGAAATTAACATTAAGCGACAAGGAGACTACATTCATTTTCTCTATCACTGATCCCAATCCTTAACCCATGAGTTATCTAGAGACATAACGATTATGCAAATTCCTTACCTTTACTAACTAGAGTCAACATCTGGCGATCACGTGACACAAGGAAATCAAAGTCGTGGTTATCACTAATCTGTGTTCTTTTCTCAGACTATGCAACTAATAGTTAGTGTTATCTTTCACAGTTATTTCTTAGTAGCCCAATGTTATCTCTCTTCTGCCAAAATACGTGAGAACCCTTAGTCACTTGATCGCCAAATGTAGATGCTAAATGCCAAGAACTTCATCTCCCGACCACCCGACATACCCTTAGCCGCTGAGTCATGAGGACTTTTCTCCTTAGGGTCTTTTATTCTCAGACTTCATGACTACCATAGGATCTTTTCATGACTTCATCTGACGATTGTCACTTAATTGCCAAGTAACTTATCATGCCTTTAAAATATCCCGAGATCTTGTGACTAGCAGTAACCCTTAAGCAGTCTCGTAGTCACCTGAATACACTTATACATTTAAGCGATCATTCTAAAAACTATTTGCCTTCTGACAGATGTCTTCCTTTGATTTGATATTAGAGTTATCTTCTGACAACCCGACTGTGCTTCATCACAAACCGTAAAAGGTTAGTCGTGAAGTCTCAACAGTTTCAACTTAACCGGCCTCTTTTCTAGAGACTGCAAGACTAAAAGATTTTCTTTATACTTAACATCAAACTCATTTAGCGATTATGGGACAAAAGTAAATTGCAGTGTCTCGTAATATTTTCTTAACTGTGGAAAACATCTTGCGACCTCCCGACCTGTCTGTGGGCCCACTGACATATTATTGCTCTGTTTAAATGATTCCGTGATTACGTGACATAGAGTGAATCACGAAGTCTGGGAAAGACTAGGGAATATTTAGTTATTATATGAGACAACGCGACACAGGCTAATCGCTAAGTTGGGGATAAAAAGGAATATGCTGTTTTAAGTTGTGCGACTAAGCGATTGCAATAAAGCTCATGACTTAAGTGAGGAAAAAAGTAACTAAGAAACATAAGCGAATGAATGCCTTAGGGTTTTTATTCAAATTTGAACATTGAACAAGAGCTAGGGTTTAAGACTTTTGAACATTTTCACAGGTTTTAGGTTTTTAGATATTGAAAACATGAAAACCCGGAAAGGGAAGACCACAGAACTAAGGAAAAAGGAAAAACCTGGAAAAAAACCAACAAGGAGCTCTTACTATTGTCGGGGCCTTCCTTTTTCTTGACTCTACTAGCCACCATGGCAGCAGGGTTGGTCCTACGACTAAGTCCTAGTTATTGGGGTTTCCTTCAGGGGCTGGTCACACTTCTTTGACATTTGTAGTCTCTATGGACTCCTTTTCTCCACTCCTAGGATTCCCTATTTCTCCCACCTTAGTGGCATTTTCATTTGTAGTTTTAGGGATCCCACTTCCCTAGCACCAGTGGTGTCTATATTCATGTCTCTAGAGTCATCCCCCATGTCTTGTTGTTGCTAAATTTCTTCAACGCTATCTACCAGGACATTCTCCTCCAATGACACATTTTCTAGAGGGGGCTAAGGTGTCTGGTCTGGATCTAACTGTTGTGCTGCAAAGACCACCTTTCTCAATTTCACATTCTAGGGTACCTGATCACCCAGGGTAATTAGAGGTTTTTGGAGAGTGACAACTGGGGGTACAATTGCTCCTGAAGGTCCAGTTTCCCCAGCCATAGTTGATTTCTCATCCTTTGTTTTCCTTTCCTCTGTCTCAGTCCCCAGGACGGGTGTTTCTTCCACACTTGGTGTATTCTCTTGTTCTTTCTCCCTAACTTATTATTTTGGGGTAATTTATTTTTGTTTCCTTTCTCCCTCCCTGGGGATATTTTCTGCCTCTTGCGTGGCGATCTCTTCCACTATCCTCTCTACATCTTCCTGCAAATTTACCAAGTTATCATTCTAGAAGATGTCATCAAAACTATCATGGGGAGGGGAGGCCTCTAGATGATCCTTTGCTTCAGGGAGGAAGGGATAAGCTCTATAGGAATGTTGTCTAATTTCTTGGGGCTTGCATTTGTGCTTAGTGGAGGATTATCTGCCCTTGATTTCTTTCTCGTTGTTTGCAGTGGGACACCGAGGTCCAGAATAGCTGCACTCTCCTCCTCTATATTTACCACCTAAATCATAAGTGTTGCAAGTGATGGTAAGAATATAGGAAGGGTGGATCTCACTAGAGTGACTGGGAGACCAAGAAAAAGTTGGGTGCTCATTGTTTTTCCCAGCTGTCGGGACAACTCAAGTTGGGTGTAGAGTTGTTCCATTATTGGTGCTATAACTAAGGACATGACAGGGGCCATGGTGCTCTCCTTTTATTTCCCCTTATCTCTACTCTTTCTGTCTATTTTGGAGGCCGATGTGGACCCCCACAAAACTGGACCCTATCAGAGCGTGCTTTTCTTGCATACTTGTGCAAAATACTCATGACTACGTTGCACGATGCCTTGGCTGATGTTCTCAATTATCAAAAATTTTTGGGTGTCCCAATCCACCAGAGGGAGATCCATCTTATCAATCCTATATAATTTATCTGATGGGTCCTCCAAGGGCCCGCTATCTGAAAAGTCCTTTGGAAAGGTCCAAAGTTCGAGGCTCTTTATCATTCCTTTTGTCATCCTTTCATATTTTTGACCCCGAACATCAAAGTCATCTTGGAAATCTACCCAAAAATCCTCCAAGTGAGGCTCATGGGGCATTGATGCTCAGGGTATTATTGTGTTTATTTTTTTGAGTGGATCAAAATTGTTCCACGCTAGATAGAATTCTACTAGCCCCAGACTTTTCAACTCATTATCAGCCTCTTTATCCGCTGCAAGGTTGCAAGAGTAATTTCCACACTTGATTGGCAAAGGGATGAAGGTAACTTTATTGACCCCATAAAGTGCATAGAGGTCTAGGATTTTCCTACAAAAATCCATCAAAATAATCCTATCCCCACAATGCTTGGGCAATAGGTAGGGCTTGCCAGGGAATCCGATCACCCGAATATAAGAATGCTGATGAAATTGAACAAAATAATTTATGTATGAACTCACCAAGGCCATAGCCTCCTTTGACAGCTGGTAACTGACATCCCAAGATGGTATCAAAAATTTGTAGTAAATTAAGGTATCGTTTACTCGACTAAAATTGGGGAAGCTAGCCTCCCATTAATTTAGGGAAAATTATCCAAAGGCACACTAAAGCTAGGCCCGGTCCCATGGATGCCCACTGTAACTAAACCCCAAATTCTAGGTCTCTACTCTGTTAGTTCTTTTAGAACATACAAAGTCATGTATAACTTTGATATCTCCCTGACCTTGTTTAGCTAAAAATCTACATGATTGGCAACAATGGTTGCCTAGTCAAAATTTTGCCCGTTGGTAGTGATGTTGTATAAAAAATAATACATCTAGGTAGAGAAATCCTGAGCATGTGATTCCCTGAAGATCAGGCATAGAAAGATGATCCCTTCTTGTATGCTTTCTTTGAAATTTGTGTGGGGGATCTCCAACTTCATCTTCTTATAGTCCTTCCTCGGAGTCTTTAGCCATTGGGTGTTGAGGTGCTACCTGGAAACCTATTGTACATTAGTGAACTCATGTAGTGACGTGGCCTAAGAGATGACAATAGAATTAGAAAACTAGGGGATTCCCAGCCCCAAAGCCAGAGTATCAATGTCGAGAGATACTAGGGGTGTTGGGTAGCCCATCAAAAAGAGGCAAAACAAGTATAATGGCCTGGATGGTGGTGTTGTAATGTTTTGCCAGAGTTAGGATAACCTTCTGGGACTGCACAGAGTAAGGTAAACAAGAAGCTTTTATGATGTCGAACGTGGCCATGTTCTTTGCCATACCCTCTCTAGTAGAATGCTGAGTGATTATTTTTAACTTAGAATCCACCTTGGATCCCACGAGGACACCATCCTTCAGATATTTGGATGTGAGTGGGAGCTTCTCTAGTGCTTTCTTGGCCCTTGTCTTGGTGGCCACTCTTGTTGAGGTGGTCGGGAGCTCTAGAATTTTGAGAAGGGAAGCTACCTAAGACATATTGATTGATGATTTGTTGATAGTTCGCAAGACCATAAAACCATTAATATAAGTAATATAATAAATTTCTAGTTTTTGGAGATTTTCGTCATTTTACACCTATCCTCAAAAAGATGCTAGCTTGCATCAAATCTTGAAAATGTAATAAAAAATAGATTACTTTGAATTTGATCAACATATGGGGGTCTTAGGGGTTCTGGTCCATGCAAAAAATGTGATTAAGGCCATGGGATTACGTGGAACCTGGAGTCCAAAGAAACTAGCTGTTATTGAAGTGGCCAGGAAATAAGTCGTACTGGGCTGACTTAGGTTGTCACATGGTCATGCAATAAACATAGTAATCACTTTTAAGGTGATAGTTGTCTTGACATAGATGGAATGAATGCCACTTGGGATGATTTTAAATGCTTTCACATAGAAGAATTAATCCCGCCATTAATACTAAAGTGATGGGAGGAGAGAGAAAGGTTGCAACTCAAATAGGCAAGGTGCAGAGTTGGATCCCAACAAAACCCAAGTGGGTGAGCTCAAATTAGATTCAACAATACAGAGGGTGTAGAGAGCTTTCCATAGAATGGGTTAAACTTGATGAGATATATAGACTAAACATAGAAAAATACCCTAATAAAATGTTATTTACCCAGAAGGATGAAGAACAAACCAATTTACAATAGTCATCAACCAACTACTTAATAAATTTACAACTATTGGCACATTATATACATTATCTATAAATGTATAGAAACCAAGAATGCATGGAAGGTGGAAAACATTCCTGCAAAGCCACCGCACCAATAGGAGGCAATGATGAAGACCCAAACAAAGAAATAAAATAAAGAAAAAGAAAACTAGAAATGAAAGAACAAAACGCAAACCAAAAGAAAGAGAAGAACCAGAAGGGCCTACCTTAAAAAAAGGAATGTGAAGGGAAGGTCATGGGAGGTGCTCCACAGATGAACATCTCGAGAAACCCATGAACATGCTTAGAACACCACAGGATGTCTTGAACACACACAGACATGAGCTCTAAATCACTGTTAATCACTGTCAACCTCTAGAAGGAAATTACACTTAGCTTGCTGTTAAACCCACAATTAACTCTTAATTGCTCCGAGGGTAATTTGTTAGCAATAAGTGTAAAAATGACAAGTTAAACCCAATTTATACCCTTTAGGTGAAAATGCACCACTTCCTTCCACAAGCCCTGAGAAAAGGAAAACTTATGGACTCCGTGCCCTAGAAATCCCACACGATCACGCCCTTTAACTAAAGAGGAAGCAATGGCACAAGAATCCCAGAGTCTGGAATCCTACCAGTGCAAAGAAACAAAACACTTTAGGATCAGGCCCTAGAGAAAGGAATACCAAAAGGGAACACAACATGTCCGCATGGAGGCAAAGGCTGGAGAAAAAAAAAAGAAACCAAGGAAGAACAAAAAGAGAAAAGGGGGACCCAACATTTTGCCAACAAAATGTAGGGAGGGTATGCAAGGAATAACACTCTATTCCTTCTTATCATAGTGTTTCTTTTTCATATCCCAATCCTATTTCTACCAATGCTCCCTCCACTCTTCATGCTTCTTCCAACAGACCCTCTATTTCCCACAATATTCCTAATATTTCTAATGTTTCTCCTCCTATAATTTATTCTACTAATCCTACCATTAATAGCCTATCTCAAGTCATGAATTCTTTGCAACAATAACTTGCTTCTTTGACTCAATACAAATTCAACATTCCCAAATGTGATATTTATAGTTCTTTTTCCACACATATTATCCAAGATGTTATTCAACAAAGAATTGATATTCCTCATCTTGAGACTTATAATGGTAAAGGTGATCATGTAACGTGTCTTTAAACTTTTCAAACCTTGTGTAGTTATTTTTATCATGACTATAGCTTAACAATTAAGTTGTTTACTACAACCTTTCGAGACAAAGATTTGAAATGGTATTATTCTTTGCCTAATTATTCCATTGATTCTTTCTAAATTCATGCTGATGCTTTTCTTCAAAAATTTCAAAACATCATTGATCTTCAAATTTCTTTAAATGATTTGATACATTTTTAATAGGGTGTTCAAGAAAAAGTTAGTGACTTTATTGGTAGATTTAAGCATTTTCATGCTCATATTTCTTATCATGTGCTTGATGTTGATATACAATGCATTTTTATTATTAATATATAAAAGGATGTTAGAGATAAGATACTCCTTACTAAGTTTTCTTCCTTTTCACAATCGTGTGTAATGCTTCATCATTATCAACTTCAAGTGATTCAATTTGAGATAAATACTCCAATGGCTCATGTTCACATTGATAAGAGTGATGTTGCATCAAATTTCAAAAAAAAAATTAAAAACTAACAACTACATCAAAAGAAACAAATCATCTATAATTGTTGATGAACAAGTGGCAGAAGCATCCAAAGGTGTGGTTCCTTTGTCATCTATATTTAGACCTTCTCATACTTTTACTCAACTTTATGAATCTTTGCATAATGTGATCTTGACGTTAATGAATGAAAACATGAATAAACTTCCTCCTATAATACCAATTGACCCATCCAAGCCACCTTCTAGATTATTTGATTCCAAATATTTTTGTCAATTCTATTGTCAACCTAGTAATGATAATGAAAAATGTCATTCCTTGAAAAATGTGGTTCAAGACCTTATTGATTCTAATGCTAGATCTATAAATTCTGATATAAACCATGGAAACAAATTAGTTTCACCTCCTAATAAGAATTTGTAAATATATACTAATCATTTTTTCATCTCATTAAACCAATACTATTGAGCAACCTTCTTCTTTCATGCACATTAATTATGATGAGAAAGTTGATGAAGCTACTCATATTTTCTACCAAATTGAACATGTTCAAACTCAACCTAAACTTAAATCTCAACCTAAACCTCCATCTCAATATTACATTACCTTTGATCCTGCTAAAACAATTAAGGCACTTGATGGTCCTCTTTATATTGGCACTAAGGTTGCTAGTATTCATTCCCATGGTACCCTTGTTGATCCCACTTGCAAGGTGAATTTGAAAATTAAAGAGAATATTTTTAGTAAAAGATTGTATAAAGATTTCTATGATAAATATGATATCTTGATTCAAACTTGCAATGGTTTCTTTTATTGTGAAAGTTGGTTGTAAAATTTTGGACACTACTTTCATTTTTATTCCTACTTCCGATCGATTTCAAGTTAAACTTGGTCTTCCTTTTATTACCTATATGAATTTCATGGCTTCTCCTATTCATAAATGTGTTGACTTACCTCATAATGGAGAGATCATTATTGTTAACCATAGTCTTTATCAACCTTGATCTATTCCACAAGATTCCATTGACCTTGATTTCTATTAGCCTTACATTTCTCAACCAACTAAAGTTCATCTCGATTATCTTTTTCACTGATATGCAGCCTTTGAGATTCAAAATATTTGTGAACTTAGAAAAAATAAGGATGATCCTAGTCATGAATTTCTTCCTACACCACTGTTTCCTCTATATCCACATTCTCTTCATGCCATATCTCAACCTAGTGTGTTTCCTTAAGTTCTTCCTCCAAACATAGAAGAAAAGGACCAAATATTGATTGATCCTATTCCACCCCCAATATATAGAAAAAACAAACGTAACCATCATGCTTTTTATCATCATCACGAACATCATTCTAGAGCCCATGACCATGCTTTTCAAAACCTTTCTTTATATCACACCCCTCCTCATACTTCACTTTTCTCTGACCATCCCACGCTTGAGACTATCAAGGAAGTGAATTTGAAAACATTTAAAATGAACAAAGATGACAATACTATTCATATTTAGATTCTATTAGGATTAATCTTGATTAAGAAGATACCCTTCATGATGATGTTCATGACACTAAAAATGATATGCATACTAATTATTTTGATGATATGTATGAAAATATTGATCTTGATAATGATTTACAAGCTATTCTTTCATGATAGTTATCTATCACTACTAATGATGAACACAACGACCTCTCTTCAAAAAAGGTTGCTTGTTTGGATATTTTTCCATCCCTTATGATTGATTTTTCTCCTCTTACAAGTTTCCCACCATCCCTAAAAACTATGGAACGAGATGGGGGGTGGGGGGGGGGCAGGGAATATGCTTGACTAGATACTTTTTCATAGTGGATCGTTTTCTTTCTTTTCTTTTTTGTTTTCTTGTTTTTCATGATTTGTTTCCCCTATGATATACTACCGGTTATATGTTTTGTTTAGATTTATTCAAGTACCTCTTATTGCTTTGTTGGTGCAAGGTGATAAAGGAATCACAATGTCTTAATAATTTTTCTATTTGTATCTTATTTCTTCTATATATTATTCCATGTTATGCATGTCATTGTTTGTTAATGTGTCTTTGTGTTGTTTGTTTAGGATCATGCAAAGCAATAGAACCTATTCTTCTTGGTCTTCACAATGCTGGCTAAAAATACTCTTCTTTGTAGCTCTTACATGTCTTTCTTCCCTTGTGTTCTAGTTCTATTTCCTTTAGGGGATAATTATAGTTTATTTTGACATAATTTTTTTATACATGACTAATTATATGACCTCCTAAACCCATAGTTCTTAGATTCCTCCCATGATCTCTTTTTTCTTGTGCTCATTTTCCCTTCATTTGTCCTTTCTGTGGGCCATTTCATAGTGGAGACATGTCTAGTGGATGCTATACACTTCGTTAAATCAATTTCTCCCATTAATGAATTTTCCATCGATTTAATGTGGGGGCATACACTTTTCTCACATTTTGTACATACACGATATTTTTTTATGATGCTTTGCATTTTTCAATCTCTTACAGACATACAATTTTTAAGGATAGATCACTGATTTACATTTTCAACCACATAATGGACATACAATCCTTAATAACTAATCTCTAATTTTTCTTTTGATCCCTTATAGACATACAATGCGTAAGAAAAGATCATTCTTTTCAAGATACCTAATTTATATACAATATTTAAGGACACATCCTAGATAGATTGACTAGCATGACACACAAACCTTGATATAAATTTTAATGTCATATTTTGTGGTGATTTCTTTGTGTGGTCCATAGTAAGACATACAATCTTACTGGACATGGTGGTGACAATTTTCTTTCTTTGAGTGGTTCATAGTGAGACATACAATCTTACTTTTCTCTCATTTTTGGATTTGAGTGATCTCTCTCTTATCTTATTTTTTGTTTTATGAGGATTTAAGTCACTTTGGTTATTGATTTTTCCTTGTCTCCTTAACTTTGTGAGATGATCTTATGCATTTGATCTACTTTACCATGAGGACACATCCTAGATAGATTGACTAGCATGACACACAAACCCTGATATAACTTTTAATGTCATTATTTAAGGACACATCCTAGATAGATTGAATAGCATGACACACAAACCCCAATATTACTTTTAATGTCATATTTTGTAGTGCTTTCTTTGTTTTTTCCATAGTAAGACATACAATCTTACTGGACATGGTGGTGACAATTTTCTTTCTTTTTGTGGTTCATAGTGAGACATACAATCTTACGTTTCTCTCATTTTTGGATTTGAGTGATCTATCTCTTATCTTATTTTTTGTTTTATGAGGATTTAAGTCACTTTGGTGATTGATGTTTCCTTGTCTCCTTAACTTTGGTGAGATGATCTTATGCATTTGATCTACTTTACCGTGAGCATGATCTTGTCTCATACTTCAGCTAAAGTGATGGATAAATGTATAGGTCTAAAAAGTTAACACCCATTAATTTGGAAGATGTAGGACCTATTGGGCCCTATTTAAGTGATTTCCTATCTTTTTGATGCATTTATGATTTTTTTTTCCTTTTTTTCTCTATTTTTCCCCCCGACCCTCTTAATAGTCCTTGGACCACACAAAAAATGCCTTGAAATTTACCCTTCTAGTTAAAGGTTGAACTTAGTTAAACGTATACCAGGTATAGGTAGAACCCCTTTCAACCTATACCTCAGGGGTGTAAATTTTGAGGGTTTGGGGCCCAATGCAAAGTAATTTAATTTTCCCTCTTAGAACAGTTAGCCTCTGCAAAATTGAAACCTTAAATATATAGAAAAGGAGGTGTCTTCCCTTTATTTTTTCATCCATTATAGACATATATCTGCAAGCATGAAAGCCCAAGGTGATTTCAAGAAAGAAAGGAATTTTCTCCAAGATTTGAATGATATCTCTATCCATCTAATCCATGGAATTCTTCTCTTGTGTGAATCTCTCTCTCATGATGGGGTAGTGAAGAAATTCCCAACTGATCAAGTGGATCCCTATTCATTCTTATTTCTTCTGCTTCTCAATTCAGGCATAACAAATGTATATATATATATATCCATGATTTACAATTTGGAAAGTGTATATCTATTACATTAGTGAAGACATCCTACAATATATAATTAAATATTCAATCAACCAAGTATACATATTTGTGGATAAAGAGGATTCATACCAATTCACAAGGCTTTGACAAGCGAGGTGAATACTTAAATTAGTCTTGTTTTACCTGCTTTAATTATTTAATTTCAAGTTTAATTTATAAATAAGGGCTTGACCAAGGAAATCCTCTCTTCCCCAAAAATTTCCTCTTCTCTTGTGTGTAAATGTAGATTCACGAAGTTCAAAACTTGAATTTGCTGATGAGGTGTGCGGTATTGATCACAGTCCTGAGATCTTCAGATTCAAAAATTTGGGGTATAGATAGAACCAAATTTGACATACAACATATTATAGGTCTAAGGAGGTTTGACCTATTCCTAAAAAACTCAATTTTTTGTAGAAGAGAGATCCAACCTGTAGCTTTTCAAATCTCAACATGTTTCCAGTTTTAGTGTAATCTGATAGAGTTTCTATAGATCTAAAGTTGCATCCTCTACCATCCCTCAAGGTGAGATCTTCATTATCATTTTTCTTCCATAGAAACCTCTTTGGTGCACTAGATCCAGTATCTTACATTTTGAAAATCAAGCAAAATTAGGTTTTATAGGGACCCAAAGACCCTAAAAGTTTAGAAATGCAAAGAAAACAATAAATCTAGCACCAAAACTAGCCAAAATAAAATAGGAGGGGGAAGGAAGGCACCCTTCACCAACAAAGATAAACTAAAAAATAAACCAAAGAAAAAGAAACAAAAAACACCATCTTACTGTCAACCAGATCTAGTATCTTGTTGTTTTTCATTGCACAAGTACTTTCTTTATGACAATGTGTATATATAATGCATTCCTCTTTTATCATTTACACACACATGGAAAGCAACCCTAAAATCATCACATCCCTCAAGACTAAATCATGCATCAACATCCCTACATCCACTTGCATTTTATTGATGAGATCTAGTCTAAAAGGGATCACCTTTTAGGTTCCCTTTTCAATGTACATGCATGACTTGGTGCTTTACCATTCATCACCATTTCAACATATACACATTTATCAATTGGATACCATTTCTTGAGATAAAATATTACTTAAAAGGAAGTAAGATTAGAGTACATTGTTACAAAAGAGAAAATTGAGACATATTTACCAAAGCATCGGTGAAAGATACTTTTGATTTTTAGAGGAAAATCTTAGGGTTGTTACCCCTTCTTATAATTAAGAGAATCAAATTGGTGCATCTATTCGGGTGGAGCTTCTAGATTGATCTACTAGTGGTTATTCTTAGGGTGAGCAATGATAAGTATATTTTTGGCCTTTTTACTTGATGGAAAAAGGGGTGAAAGATAAGGAAAATGTTTATTTGATAATGTATTTTACAAATATTAAAAATTGTATTTCAGTTATGGGGAATTGACTGTGTATAATATCTTTATGAAACATTTGTGGTGGTTATTTTTAATCAATAAAAAAAGGGGAAGATTGTTGGAAATATATGTCTATTTGGTTGTTATTGTTTATTTATAGTGGGAAAAGAGAAGCAATGCAAATAGGTACACCACATCTCATTTTCAAGATTGCACATTTAGAAGTAAGATGCCCCACTAGGATTAAGAGGAGAGTAAAGCATCGAATGGGATAAAAATCATTTTGCAAATATGTAAAATTGAATTAGGAAATGGTTATGAGATAATAAATTATTCTTAAGGAAACACTATATTCAATTGGAACCAAAATAGGGGATATACTATTTCAGAGTGGAATATTGGACACATAGAATCCTGAAAGTACATGTAAATGCAAATTTGAGACCCGAAGACTGTAACCTAACTCCCTAAAAAATTTTAACTCGACCAAGATGGTACAAATCACCAAACCCATTCTATACCGAGGTATAAATCACCAAACTCATTTTGTACCCTGGTTCTCAACATCAAATGTTTAGGAGTTTTCCAACATGTTTGTAACATATTACTGCATAGATAAAAATGGGGAAGAAGGTTGGATAGAGGGATTTTCCTTAGTCAAACCCTTTTTTAGGAATCAAACTTGAAATGAATTGAAGTAAAGGAAACTATGATGTCATGTTGCAGAGAATTTTTTTAGAAAATAAAGTATATCACACCTTATCAATGCGAATGCTTCCTTGAAATGTGATTAACTATGTTAAAGTAATAGCTTTAACATGACACAAAAACCAAAAATGAAATCAAGAAATAAAAACCTCATCCAATGGATGTGGTAATTTTCCACAATGTTTGATTAAGGAGAAGAGAGAGAATACTTTAATAGAAGTGGATAAATGTGGATGTTATTCCTTGATAGAAAAATCCTTTACATGGCCTTCCATAGAGAATGAAGATATATCTATGGAAAAAAATATGTTAAATTCTTGATAGAAGTGCTTAAAGGATCTATAAATTTCTTGGAATTGTTAATTCGATGGCACTTAAACTTGATTTTCTATTTGGCACTTGATAGCTGGTGCAGGAGCACCTTAGGGTCCTAGATTGATCCTAGTTTAAATTTTTTCTTTTAGGTGGTTCTAGCCAACCACCAATGAATCAGTACTATGATAAAGTCCCAAGGTGTGTGCGTAAATAGGATTTTTTAAGTTTTTGTCTTTGGCTTAGTCCAAAAAGGTCCCAGGTAGTTTCTTTTGCACTAGGTGATTAGGAGAGACAAAATTGGTCAAAATGTGGACTAGATTCAAAAATGGAAGGAAAGAGTTAGTACAAGGCCTAGGCATGTTCTTGGACCAAAAATGGTGATTTGGAACCCAACTATGCAACTTTGAAGTAATGGGAAGGAAAAATTGCAAAAGTTGCTCATGACAACTTTGCAATTTTGAAAAGTTGTGATGACAACTTTCACTAAAAAGTTGCAAACAACTTTAAATGGGTCTAAAGCTCAACCTTAGGGTCTGAGAACATGAGGAAGCATTATATAAGATCACAAAAACCATTAATCTGAGGTTGGTTGTCAGATTTTATGGACTAAATAGCAAGAAAAATCAATTTTGTGTCACAGAGCTACTTTTATCCATCATCCAGACCTAAATGGATTGAATGGTATACTTAAATGCATTCAAGTTTTAGTGATTTTTATGTAGTTACAATTTATGGAATCAATTTGATAAGTTTGAGCATTTATTTGGCATTTTGTAAATTCTTTTATTTTCTCTAGTTCACTATTTTGAACAAAGGTAGTTATGTAGAAATGGCTCCTTCTTGAATTCCAGTGGTTGAATCCTTATGACCACTCGAAAAAAAGAAGGGAAATTTGTATATAGTGTAAATATTTCTTTAGGAGTTGTTTAGTGTAGGGGAGCTATTATTGAAAGCAAGCCCTAGGTGAGTCCACGGTTTCCCGGCTAGGAATTTGTAGTATTGCAAAGGCATAAAGAATAGTGGAATGGATTGGTTTGTGCCAATATTGAGTTGGAGAGTATAGGGAAATGTGACATGGTCATGTGGATGCAAGGAGGAGTGTATAGGAGTGAAAAGGAGTACAAAAGAGAATAGTTTGAGATAAAATAAGATAGACTATTCTACATGCCCTAAAATCCCTTTAAAATAGGGGTTTGCTGAAAGTCCCATGTACGAAAACTTGGAGGAACCAAGACCTAGAAAATAGTGAATCCTAGGAAGACCTTAGAAGTAATCCAAAGCTTATTTGCAAGGTTTTTAAGAGAAGTTTGGCAAAATTACAATATTGCAAGTTTTAGGAGGCCTAACTAGGCTAAAATGGCTACAAGGCCTACAAACTAGGAAACTATGAACTCGATGGAAAATATTTGAAAGAACCTAGAAGAATAGATCAAGATTGATTGTAAGAGAAGGGGTAAATAGTCGGAAAACTTGTTTCCATGATGAGAACATCTTAGGAGCATAGTTTCTTTGATTGGACCTATGGGTGCACAGTGGGATTATGGAGAGTTGAAGAGTGTTTGAAGTTGTTGGATAGATCTAGTTATAGTAGAGGAACTATATGAGTGTCGTCTAATTAGGGTATAGATAAGTACCCTAGTAAGGTCATAGAATGGGCCTTGAGAAGATCAAGAAATCTCTTGTGAATTATATCTCCCCATCAAAGTGGTATCAAAGCCATTGAAAGGATTTGGAAGTCAGTGTGCATGTTTGAGGTGAGTGAATCAATTGGTGAGAGAACCATGGTGAAAAATGAAGAATTGGCATGAGATTTGTCAGAACAACAAGAAAAAAATAGACTCCTAGAAGAAGTTAAGGAGGAGATGAAACACAAATTGGATGAAGTTGTAGAGACTACAAGAAAAGTAAAGGAGCACTTAGAAGAGAATAAAGATAGAGGAAATAATAAAATTGAAGAGGATGTGGAACTAAAACTAGACACTCCATTACTTGAGGAACCTTTCCTCAAAGCCCTTAAATTGTTAAGTGGAAAATAAATTGAAGGTATCCATGTGTTCTTTGGCCGAATGCTTGTAGAATTGGTGATGGAATGGATTGAATCCATGGAGAATCACTTTGAATGTGATGGGAGTACAGAGGCACAAATGGTGAAGATAGCCAAGTCAAGGTTGAGAGGACAAGCACTAACGTGGTGGAAGTTTCTATAAGAAGAAAGAGAGAGAGGAGGGAAGAATCCAATAGTCAGTTGGAAGGATATGGTGGCTAAGGTAAAATTAAATTACCTACTAGAGGATTATGACATCCAACTACATAAAAAGAGATAGAACCTCAGACAAAGGGACTTAGATGTGGCTTCCTACACTAAAGAATTTCAAAAATTTTGCCTTAGGTCAAGAGTACAAGAGATGGAGAGAATCAAAGTAGCTATGTTACTAAATGGATGTAGTTGGAATTTTCAAGCAAAACTAAGCCTCTTTACCTTAACTACTATCCATGGTTGTTTCAAAATAGCCCTTAAGGTGGAGGAAAAACTTAAGAAGAAGCAAGAATCAAGATCTAGGGGTAGAGGAAGAGTTAGAGACTCTAGAGGAGGACATAGAGGAGGTTCTAGTGGTGGAAGAAGTTACACCAGAGTTCATGGAGACTCCAAGCCGAATGAGAAAAAAAATGAGCCAAGCAATAGAGGAAGCTATGGTAGAGGAAGGCATTCTTGTAGTGGTGGAAGAGGTAGATATGGTGGTTTTGGAAGAAGCTCACAAATTTCTTCAATGAAGCATTATAACTATGGACATTTAGGTCACCCTATCTATAGGTGTCTGGATAAGTCATCATCTTCATAAGGAGAAAATAAAATTTCATATGTGCAAGAAGAAGACAATACTAAAAATTATGAGATAAGTCTTGATTTAGAGAAGGGAGAGAACCTAATGCTTAGGAGGATCTTGATCAAAGAACCTAACAAGTAAGAACACAAACAAAGGAGAGCACTCTTTAGGGTAAAGTGTAATATTCTTGGAAAGGTGTGTAGAGTCATCATAGACTCAGGGTAAATAGATAATTTGATCTAATAGGAGGTGGTGCAAAAGTTGTAATTGAACAAGATACCCCATGCTTACCCCTATAAAGTAACTTGGCTGAAAAAGGGGAAAAAAATATTGTTTAATGAACAGGTATGGGTTGATTTCACCGTAGGGAAGTATCAGGACAAGATACTTTATGTTGTGCTACCAATGGATGCTTTCCATCTGTTACTTGGAAGACCATGGGGGTATGATAGAAAAGTAGTCCATCATGGCAAGGAGAATACATATTAATTCAAGAAGGATGGGGTCACATATCAAATATAGGCCTTAATAGAGGAAGAAATAGTGAAAACTATGGAATCCAACACACTCATTATGAATGGAAAAGAATTCCTACAAGAAATGAAGAAGGAAGAAGGAGTTAGTTATGCTATCTTGGTAAAACCAAAGGAGGAAGAGACACTAAAATAGTCACCTATGTCTACAGAAGTCAAAAAATTGTTGGATCAGTTCAATGATATCATATGTGACAGGACACCAGCCACACCACCTCCACAAAGAGAAATCAATCATTAGATTGATTTTGTACTAGGGGTACCATTACCTAACAAAGATGCTTACAAGATGACACCAGAACAAAACAAGGATATTGCAAGGCAAGTCCAAGAGCTTTTGGACCAAGGTCTAATCAGAAAGAGCATCAACCCATGTGTTGTTCTAGTGGTTTTGGCTCCTAAAAGGGGAGGTAAGTGGAGGATTTGTACCAATTATAGGGCAATAAATAGGATAACAATTAGGTATAGATTTCCTACTCCTAGAATAGAAGACTTGATGGATTGTCTTAGGGGTGCTAAATAATTTTCAAAAATAGACCTTAAGAGTGGATATTATCAAATAAGGATGAAAGAGGGGGATGATTGGAAGTATGCCTTTAAAACCATAGAGGGACTTTATGAGTGGTTAGTAATGCCATTTGGGCTTAAAAATGCACCTAGTACAATTATGAGGGTAATTCATGAACTCCTAAAATATTACATAGGTGTGTTTGTATTAGTATACTTAGATAATATCCTCATCTTTAGTAAGACAAAAGAGGAGCACGTGAAACACCTAGAAATTGTGTTGAAGAAACTCCAAGAGGAGAAGTTAACTATTAATCTTGAAAAGAGTGAGTTCATGAAACAAGAACTTGTTTATATATGGTTTGTAGTCTCTCAAGAGGACCAAAAAATGGATAAGAGAAAAGTAGAAGAAATCCTAAGCTAGCCTACTCCAAAAATAGGTACAGAAGTGAGAAGCTTTCATGGTTTGGCTCAGTTTTATAGGAAGTTTGTGAGGAGCTTTAGTGATATTTATGCACCTATCCTAGATAACATAAAGGGTGGAGTCAAAACCAAGTGTATATGGACCAAGGAATCCAATGAATGATTTGAAAGATTGTAGAAAGAAGTGTATACACAACCCATTCTAGTTCTACAAAGTTTTGACATATTGTTCATTGTACAATGTGATGCTAGCAACATAGCAGTGGATGCAGTCTTAAGCCAAGAAGGAAGGCTAGTAGCCTTCTTTAGTGAAAGGTTAAATGAAGCAAAGTCTAGATATTCATCTTATGATTTGGAGCTATATGCATTGGTTTAAGCTCTCAAAAAGTGGAGGCACTATCTGATGCATAAGGAATTTGTGGTATACACAGATAACCAAGCTCTAAGATACATAAAAACACAAGAAAAGATCAATTTAAGACAGATAAAAAGGATTGAATTTCTACAGTCATACACATTCACAATCAAGAATAAGAAGGGAGTGAACAAAAAAGTTGCAGATGCACTTAGCAGGAGGTTTCTCACTATCCAAGAAATCCAGTTGCAAAGCATAGGAGTTGAAGGATTCAAGGATCTATATGGAGGGGATGCAAATTTATCAGAAATTCACAAGGTATGCACTGATTTTGATAATCATTTCCATAGTAAGTATGCTGACTACACATTACATAATGGATTATTGTATCCTAAGTGGTCATTTTGGGTTAAATAAGACACTAGACTTAGTGGAAAGATTCTATCATTGGCCTAAAATATAGAAGGATGTAAGGAGGTATATAGATCAGTGTGGGATATGTCAGAAATCCAAGGGAACATCTATAAATGCAAGACTCTATCAACCATTACCCACACCAAATAGGCCTTGGGAGTGAATAGGCATGGATTTTATAGTGGGGTTACCTAGAACACAAACTAGTTTGGATAGTGTGTTTGTCGTAGTAGATAGATTTAGTAAAATGAGTTAGTTTATCCCTTGTAAGAAAAATCATGATGCAAGTCACATTTCTCATCTTTTCTTTACGGAAATAGTAAGGATACATGGTTTACAAACTATTGTTGTCTCAGATAGGGGTGTGCAGTTTATGGGGCACTTCTGGGAAACAGTTTGGAAGATATTGGGAACCAATTTAGCACATAGCTCTGCATGTCATCCTCAAACAAATGAAAAATAAGAGGTAATCGACATATTTCTTGGAAATTTGTCAAGGTTTCTAACTAAGGAGTATGGACAAGGATGGGAATAAGACACCCCTCAAGCTAAGTTTGTCTACAATGACAGTACAAATAGGACTATAGGTAAGATTCCATTTGAAGTTGTGTATGGATTACATCAAAGGGGTATTTTTGAACTTAGAGACTTAAAAGGTTATAAAGGGATCAGTGGACATGCAGATGAATTTTCTCAGTCTATGAGAGAGGTCCATGAGAAGGTGAAGATGACTCTGATGGAGGATAATCAGAAGCTTAAGGATAACATTGATGGAGGGAGAAGAGACTTGCAGTTTGAAGTAGGAGACTTAGTGATGGTGTACCTTAATAAAGTGAGACTACAAAAGGGCATTCCTAGCAAGCTCTAAATGAGGAGCGTTGGCCAATGTAAGGTGTTATCTAAGTATGATCTTAATGCTTACAAGTTAGATCTACCCAAGGAGCTATAAATCTCTCATATCTTCAATGTGAAGGATTTGACTAAGTACAAAGGTCCAGAGATAGATGAGCATGAGTAAAACACAAAATTGACTAAGGATGTGGTAGAGGTCAATGTCCCTAATCAAATTAAGCCTCAAGATGAGATAGTTCTAGATTCTAGAGTGAAGAAGAATACTAAACACAAGATCTACATGGAGAATCTAGTGAAGTGAAAGAACCAAACTGACTCAGAGGCTAATTGGATAGAAGAGGGTGATTTCAAGAAGCATGGTATTATCCTAGAGCTTATCATACCTCAGGTAACTTAACTTCCTTGTTGTAAGGGGAGAATGGTGCAGGAGCACCTTAGGGTCCTAGATTGATCCTAGTTTCAATTTTGGCTTGTAGGTGGTTCTAGCCAACCACCAATTAATAGGGAGTATGATAAATTCCCAAGGTGTGTGTGTAAATAGGAGTTTTTAATTTTTTTTATCTTTGGTTTAGTCCAAAAAGGTCCTAGGTAGTCTGTTTTGCACTAGGTGATTAGGAGAGTCAAAATTGGTCAAAATGTGGACCTAAATCAACAATGGAATGAAATAGGTAGTATGAGGTATAGGCATGCTCTTGGACAAAAAATGGTTATTTGGAACCCAACTATGCAAGTTCAAAGTAATGGAAAGGAAAAATAGCAAAAAATGCAAAAGTTGCTCATGACAACTTTGCAATTTTGAAAAGTTGTCATGACAACTTTCCATAAAAAGTTGCAAACAACTTTAAATGGGTCTAAAGCCCAACATTAGTGTCAGAGCATGTCAGGAAGCATTATATAAGATTAGAAAAAGCCTAATTTTGAGGTTGGTTGTCAGATTGTACGATTTGAACAACAAGAACGACTGATTTTATGTCATAGAGCTACTTTTAGCCATCATCCAAACCTAAATGGATTGAATGGTATATTTTAATTCATTCAAGTTTTAGTTCTTGTTATGTAGTTACACTTTGTGGAATCAATCTGATAAGTTTGTGCATTTCTTTGGCATTTTGTAACTTCTTTTGTTTTCTCTTGTTCACTATTTTGAACAGAGGTAGTTATGTAGAAATGGCTCATTCTTGAATTCCAATTGTTGAATCCCTATGGACACTTGGAATAAAGAAGGGAACTATGTATATAGTGTAAATATGTCTTTAGGATTTATTTTGTATAGGGGATCTATTATTGGAAGCAAGCCCTAGGCAAGTCCATTGTTTCCCGGATAGGAATTTGTAGTGTTGCAGAGGCATAAAGAATGGTGGAATGGATTGGTTTGTGCCAATACTGGGTTGGAGAGTGTAGGGGTATGTGACATGGGTATGTGGTTGAAAGGAGGAGTGTAGAGGAGTAAAAAAAGAGCACATGCCCTAAAAAACCTTAAAAATAGGGGTTTGCTAAAAGTCCTATGTACGAACACTTTGAGGTACCAAGACCTAGAAAATATTGAAGCCTAGGAAGACCTTAGAAGGAATCCAGAGCTGATTTGGAGGTTTGTTAAGAGAATTTTAATGAAATTCCAAGATTGCAAGTTTTAGGAAGCCTAACTAGGCTAAAAAGGCTACAAGGCCTAGAAACTAGGAAACTATGAACTTTATGGAAAATATTTGAAAGAACCTAGTAGAATGGATCAAGATTGATTGTAAGAGAAGAGGGAAATAGTGGGAACACCTATTTCCATCACTACAATAGCTTAGGAGCGTAGTTTCCTTGATTGGACCTATGGGTGCACAATGGGATTGTGGAGAGTTTAACAGTGTTTGAAGTTATTGGAGAGATCTAGTTGGAGTATAGGAACTATAGGAGCGTCCTCTGATTAAGGTTGAGCTAAGTAACCTAGTAAGGTCATAGAAAGGGCCTTGAGAAGAGAAATAAATCTCTTGTGAGGTAGATATCCCCATAAATAGCTTGACTATGACAATGAAATGATCATAATGGCTAATTGATCTAAAAATGAAGAGAGATAGGGTCTTTTTATATACATCTCACATTATCTTGGGGATTGAAACTCAAGAAAGTAAACCATGAGACCATATTTCCTAGCAAAACTTTGGCATAGATCTCTGAACCAAATTAGAGCCATAATCCCCAAGGATAGAATGTCATTGGTGTTCTCTTCCATGGTGAATGAGACAAAAAAAATTTAGGGCATCGAGAGAATAGGGTAGATGCAAGATCCTAAGGTACAACTCATCCCAAGGTTATGGAAAAGGTCATGAAAGCCACAAATAGGGATACATGGCCTAGGTTATTAAATGAATTATCTTATTGGAACAAAAAAAGAGGACCACACTTAGAAATAAGGGCTAACCTCAATTTTCCACAAGATTGAAAGGATAGATGAACCATGAATGAATTTAGGTATCCATTAATTGCCATAAGATGTAATACTATAAAAAAACACTAAGGTGGGAATACATAATCCTTCAATTCTATGCAAATTAGGTTTTTACAATGTAGGATGGTATAATTAGTTTGTCATTGATATTAAACATTATAATTCATATGTGTTTTCCTCTTTGGTCAGGAGGTATCTATGGAACACATGTTCAGGTATATATTGTGGTTTGGGTATGTCCAAAATCTAGATGTTGGAATCATGGAATAAAGGTATATATTCTGGATATTGTGAGTATGATAGTTGTTAATACTTCTACATTATAATCTTCGGTCTAGAATTTGGTCATTCACTGACATGAATGTATATTTGAAGATGAAAATTCCTTTGTTGTGTTTCTTATAAGGTTTATGCTCTAGAAATAAGAGTCGAAGATATACATATGTGATTTGTATTTTTTTGAAGTTTTGGTCTTGGTTGTGGATTTTGATGATGATCAAGAAATAGTTCTCGGTGATTCAAAAAATATGTTACCAAGTGTAGTAGTTAAAAAAAATGTGTGTTCTAATCTAGAGATGTGTTGTAATGAATTTTCATGTAGAAATTGATTCCTAACATAGCATGTGTAGGTCCATATATAGTTGGAAAGATATGTGGTTCTTTAGGTAGTGTGATGCTACACATTTGAGATATGTATGAAATTTGTTCGAGTAATTATAGATTTACTACTAGGAATTATGTAAGGTATTAAATGCCCCTGTGTCTCCTAGAGTGGATGATACCATTCAATTTTTGTGTCTAGGTATTGCACTTAATGTTTATCTCTTATCAGTTGGGTTATTTTTATGTATATAATCTATGTTTATGTCTGGATGCTTCTTGCATGGGACCTTATTATAATTTTTAATGATATGAATGTCTTGTAATTTGTTACTGGCATGGATGAACTTGTTGTAAACTCCAATGATCTATCTTGTATATAAATACAATGTGTGGTTTGTAAACTGTATGAGTGCTGTGAGTGAAATAGTGAAGATCTATAAGAATAGTCTTTGAAGAGTAGAGTTCATTTTATGAGGTTGTTGTTTTGTGAAGAAGAAAAGAAAGAGATAGTTTTCTAATATGGTTAACAAAGTTGTATAGAATAGCTACGTTATCAATAGAATATGTAAATTTATCTATTGAGAATATTTGTATGTATCTTTTCCCTAGTATAGTGTGTCTTACAGGCACAATTTCTTTTGTGTAGCTTTTAATTTGGAAATGAGCCCCTACTTGGAAGTCCAGAGCAGTGAGCTCCTATCTATATTCATAATTGTAGTGGTAGTGAGCCTCTATTTGAAAGTCCAATGCATTGAGCTCCTACTAGCTTCATAATCAGACTATATATCAATGATTTATCTTTGTGGGAAAGAGCTCACCATGGTTTCGTCCAATTTGAGTTTTCCACATATAAAATCTTGGTGTTTATGTTTTATTGTTTCAGTTCATTATTTTCTTAGTAAATTGTAAGGTGAATAACATTGATGTTTGATTATCTAAGTAAGGTTTTTGGTTTATACCGATTCACCTTCCCCCTTAGTATCTAATATATGTTCAATAAATTTTTGATGAAGTAGAGGGAAGAATGAATTAAGGAGGTTGAAGACATGAATGAATGGATGCCTGAATGTAGATCTTCTTCCTTAATAGAGAACTCCTTTGTTTGGACTTCAATGACATAAGTAAGATTGATCCATGGAGAAGAATTATTTGAAAACACCTTAGAAGGCTTGATAAATTACATGTAGGAGAGCTCTTGAATTCCAACTTACCTTATGAATGCTTGATGTCAAAATGAGGAAAGATAGAAAACTTATATACCTCTCACAATAGTTTAGGATCTAAAAGTGACCCATGTTGACCATAGATGTTAATAAAGCATCAAAATACCACAAAAGGCCCCAAATATAATTTGAGCACAAATATCACTGTATAGAATGCCTCATGCATCCTATACCTAGGCATACAATTCCCAAGATATCGTATACCCAAGGAAGAAGGGCCAAAATTTAATGAGAAGCAAGAGAATATTGTAAGGTGATGGAATAGGTGGCATAACTGATTTCAAGTTTGGGAGGAAGTACAAAGGCCACAAATAGTAACATAAGGCTCATAGTTGGGTCTTCCAGTAAAAATAGGATTTCGTGACCACTAACAAGGATCTTAAAGAAATGATTAAAAATAAGGAAGGAGAGGAAAACCAAAAGAAAGGGAGTGGTGAAAACCTTGAGTACAAGATCAGTACGATGGCCAAGAAGGTGGATAACAATGCTGATACACTGAGGAAAACCCCCCTAGCTTACTATTAGGGTATGAAAACTATAGCCAAAATTATGGACACCCTTGTCATCTATGTCAAAGGGAACAACCCCTCAAAATCCATTATAAATTTGGTCAAGAACTCTGATGATAATGACATCACTCCTCATGGTTCATGGAAGTGCACCAGGGAGAGCCTGAAGAAGGATACTTTTATTTTCAATGATGTCTTTGTTCTTCACGAGATAGTGAAATTGTTTTTTGAAATTGGGGTAGAGGTAGGAAAAATTATTGAGGATATGTTGTAGGTAGCCTTTTAGTTTTTTTTTAGGCTGGGTGTTGTTTGGGGTGGTGCTTGTTTTTTGGGCTGGCTATATTTGTGGTTGATGCTAGATTTTTTGTTGGGTGTCTATGGTTTTTGTGGTTTGGTATTTTTTGGGGCTTTAATGCTTTATCTTTAGTTCTTTTGTAAAGGGTTGTGGGGCCCCTTCAAAACCCAATTTTTCTCTAATCCAAAACATAAGCCTCATGTATACTAACAAATGGTGAAATTGGAGTAATAATGAGTGAACACACCTAAAAACAAGGGCTCACATTAATATTTAGTGAATTTTAATTAACACACAACTTGTAATATTAATTTAAAAGTTTGATGATCATTAGGAGAGCGTAAAATATGTGTGTGAATCCATACACACTAAAATGAGGCTAAATTAAGCATTTAATTATAGGTGCTTACAATTTAGGATGGTACTCCTGGATTTTTAAAATAAATATTTTATTCATATTCTTCTTTCTCTTATGCCTATATAATAGAATTTGTTTTATTCTTCGAGAACATGTATCCCAACTCTAATATAGACTATAAAAATCATCATTTACATGCAAAAACTCTCAAATTAATAACCATAGCTACCTTGAACAAGATTTAGGTGAGAAAAATATATGATATCTTTGTATAGATTGAGTAATACAGAGGATTATAATAGAACAATATTGCAAGTTAAGAGATTTGTCTATTTTTGAAGAAATCTTTTAGGATTTTATTAGAGACTATCCTTGTAAAACAATTTCCACTTTATTTTTACGCATCCTTTTCAATTTTATAAGACTTTTGTCTTCCTATTATTTTTTTATATTTGTTATGCTATATAATGGACTGTGAAATATTAAGGTAGCATTAAATTAATGTAAAAGGAAAAGGAAAATGTCAAGGGAAAGGGAAAGTGTGTAAATGGACAACACATAATGTGGAAATAATGTGAAATTTGGTACAAATAATTATAAGGAAAAAGTTGTTCCTTTTTAACTATTAGATAACTTTAAAAAGAGAGTTATGGCCTCCATGAAACAATTATGTGAATCCAAGTTCATTTCATGAAAGTATTAAAACTTATTGTTCTCCTTATCAAGAAACTATCTAATATAGTAATTGAATGTTAGTAAGAGGTCAACAAGGAGACAAGGTGACAATTTGGACGAGATTCATTCATAAAGTAAACAAGATCATATCCTTGACAACTCAACCCTACCATTTTTATTAAATTCACATTTTTTGACTATTTGAAGGTGCATCATAAGAATTGTCCAAGTTAATTACAAGTGAAATTGTATCTAAACTAGTTATTTGTGGAAAGTTAGAAATAATATTTTTATTTTTTTGAATAATGTAGAATAGAGTCAAAAATTTTATATTAAGATATAAAAATTTACATAGTTTTGGACATTTAATAACCATCTTTATAGATGTTACAAAAATGATTTATTCATTTTGAGTCAATTTACAGAGCTTTTCCAAGCACTAATTATAAGGCCGAGAAGACCATGACCAAAAAACCAAAATCTATATCCAACATACAATGGTCATCCATGCTTATGAGTAGATGAGTTCCAAAAGCCTTTACGAATGTGGACCAAATTTATCCTAAACCACGATTTTCGTATTTTATTTGAAAAGTAGCTCGATGGTACTAACATTTCATAGAATGAAACCTCAGATCATAGCTCCATTTATTCATATTCTCCCCTTGACAATGAACAATAAACAAAATATTTCCCAAAAAAACTTATTATCTTTCTTCATATTTTTTAAGATTCCTCATAAAAGCTATCACCATAAAGCTATCTTTCTTTATATTTATTAAGATTCCTTCATGTCCTCCCTTAGAAGTCGCAACATTTCTACCTTAGGAAATAAACAGGGGTGTCCATTAGGTAAGGAGACCTAATAGGGATGACTGATACATAAGGAAGCCTATACACTATTCTCCAACATAATTGAATTCCTATTCAATGAAGTTTTAGGGGAAATAATAGCCATAATATTCTATAATACACCTTAATGTGTTCTCTAATAGACTTCTAGAATATGCCTTAATGTGTTCTCTAATAGCCTTCTAGAGATATAAATACACAAGTTTAGAAAGTCTAACTACTCACCTTCATCGTGCATGTTGATATATAAATAATCTTTGGCATTCATTTTGCTGACATCACTTGCCCACCAGTTTTAAGCTTTAGGTAACCACACTTTCATATTATTATAATAAATATATCCCAATCTACTAACCAACAATAGAAGGAAACAATACCACTACCAACCTAATGAACTATTAATTGTAGACACCCAAAAATGGAATGACTACTAATTATTCCTCTATTAATTAAATAGTTCTTTAATTGCTTAATTAATCATCTTAATATTTCTATATCATAATATTTTTCATGACTTAATAATTTCTCATTGTTACCCCAAATTTTTTCTTTCTATTCGTTGATCCATTTCTTTAAAAAATCCCCTCATAATATTTTTTGAGCTAGCATCCTTCTTGTTATTTCTCGTGCTTTGTATGATCCTCTTGTCAGTTGAACTTGAATCTTGAACTAGCCTAGTTCAAGGTTCAAGGTCTAATAAAACGTCGCAACATGTTATCCCTTTTTGTCATTTTCATGTAAACTAAGAGACATGTTTTGTAAATCTTTTCTATCTGTTGGACTTGAATCTTGAACTAGCCTAGTTCACAGTTCAAAGTTCAACTGCACCTTTTAGCTTGCAATATATTTTGGAGATCATTTTTATTTTTATTTATTTTTCTTGCCACTCATTTTATCTCTTTAAACATGCCAAGCGGTAGTCATGTCCTTTCTCAAACTGAACTCGACTTTTGAACTTGCTTAGTTCAGAGTTCATAGTTCAAAGGATGCTATCAAGATGAGAGGAGGAAAAGGTGGCCGTGACTTGGCAGTGATGTGACGGAAATGATAGCTAGTAGAGAATGTGGCATCCGTGCATGAAACACATATAATCATCATGAGAAGTGATGTTTAAATATCATTTCACTCTTGGGGAAGTACGGTAATCAATGCGGTGACCAAGAAAAATTCTTGTCGTCATTAATTAAAATATTTTTTTGACATTTTATCATTAATTGTAAATCTCCCATGATCTTGTGAAGAGATAGTAAATAAATGGATGAAATTTAGCCCTTTTTCTATCATGGCAAAAATTCTTCTGGCAAAGGTAGAAGTATTAGAGCAGACAAGGTACCACCTTCTTTCTCAGAGCTTAGCAAAATTGTGTGAATAAATAGGTTAGTTGTCTTTCACTATTTGAAAGTGCATGATAATAATTGTCCAAGTTAATTACAAGTGACATTGTATCTAAACTAGTTATTTATGGAAATTTAGACTTAATCTTTTTCTTTTTCTGAATAATGCACAATAGAGTCACAAATGTTATATTAAAATATAAAAATTTACATATTTTTGGACATTTAATAACCATCTTTACAGATGTTACAAAAATGGTTAATTCATTTTAAGGCAATTTACACAGCTTTTCCTAGTACTAAATATAAGGCTGAGAAAACCATGACTAAAAAACCAAAATCTATATCTAGCGTACGATGGTCATCCATGCTTACAAGCAGATGAGTTCCAAATGCCTTTACCACTGTGGACCAAATTTATCCTAAACAAAGATTTTGGTATTTTCTTTGAAAAGTAGCTCGATGGTACTAACATTTCATAGAATAATACCTCTGATCATATCCCTATTTATTGACATTCTTTCCTTGACAACCAACAATAAACAAAATATTTCCCTAAAAAATGTATCATCTTTCTTCATATTTTTTAAGATTCCTCATAAAAGATATCACCATAAAGCTATCTTTCTTCATGTTTATTAAGATCCCTTGAAGTCCTCCCTTAGAAGCAGCAACATTTCTACCTAAGGAAATGAATGGAGGTGTCCATTAGGTAATGAGACCTAATAGGGATGAATAATACATAATGAAGCCTATACACTATTCTCCCACATAATTCAATTGCTATTCTATGAAGTTTTAGGGGAAATTATAGCAATAATATTCTAGAATACACCTTAATGTGTTGTCAAATAGACTTTTATAATATTCATTAATGTGTTCTCTAACAACCTTTCAGAGATATAAATACACAAGTTTAGAAAGTATAACTACTCGCCTTCATCGTGGATGTTGATATATAAATAATCTTTGGCATTCCTTTTGCTGACATCACTTGCCCACCAATTTGAAGCTTTAGGTATCCACACTTTCATATTATTATAAGAAATATAGCCCAATCTACTAACCAGCCTTAGAAGTAGCCAATATCACTGCCAACTTGATGAACTATTAATTGTAGACACCCAAAAATGGACAGACTACTAATTAGTCCTCTATTAATTAAATAGTTCTTTAATTATTTAATTAATCATCTTAATTTTTCTATATCATAATCTTTCTCATCACTTAATCATTTCATATTGTTACCCTCAATTTTTTCTTGTTATTCATTAATTCATTTCTTTCAAAAATCCCCTCATTATCTTTTTCGAGCTAGCATCGTTATTATTTTTTCCTATGCTTTGCATGATCCTCTCGTCAGTTGAACTTGAATTTTGAACTAGCCTAGTTCAAGTTTCAAGGTTCAATAACACTCCATGACATGGTTTCCCTTTTTGTTGTTTTTACGTAAACTAAGTGACATGTTTTGCAAAGATTTTCTATCCATTGAACTTTAATCTTGAACTAGCCTAGTTCAAAGTTCAAAGTTCAACTGCACTTTTCAGCTTGTATTATATTTTGGAGATCATTTTTATTTTTGATTATTTTTGTTGCCACTCATTTTATCTCTTTAAAATTTCCAAGGGGTATTTGTGTCTTGTCTCAAATTGAACTCAACTTTTGAAGTCTCTTAGTTAAGAGTTCATAGTTCAAAGAATGCTATGAAGTTGAGAGGAGGAAAAGGTGGTGGTGACATGGCAGTGATGTGACAAAAATGACAGCTAGCATAAAATGTGGCATCTATGCATGGAATAGATATAATCATCATGAGAATTCATGTTTAAATGTCATTAACTCATGGGGATGTATGGTGATCAAAGCAACGATCAAGAAAACCTCTTGTTGTCATTAATTAAAATCTTTTGCTGACATTTTATCATTAATTGTAAATCTCCCATGATCTTTCAAAGAGATAGTAAATAAATGGATGAAATTCAGCCTTGTTTTCTATCATGGAAAAAACTCTTCTGGAGCAGGTAGAAGTATTAGAAAAAATAAGTATCACCTTCTTTCTTAGAGCTTAGGAAAATTGTGTGAATAAACAAGTTAGTTGTCTCTCCTTGGTGCTCTGATTCATGTTGAAAGTGTTGCAATTTTGAAGTAAAAAAAAACCTGTAGAGCTTTTATGATTTCTTTGTTCTTCTTTCTTTATGTCAATGTCTTGGTTTTCCATGAAGCCTCTGCTCCCAAATTTTGGGTGTACTTCTTGCTTAATTAGGTCCCAGTTAGAGTGTGATGACACATAAATACATTTAGGGGCATTGGAATAAATTAGGAACAAAATTAAAAACCCAGTCCCAGGTTCAATGATAGAGAAATTAGTCTGAGGTGGGCTGGCAGAAGCTACTGCATTTCCCATACTGACTTCATGCCCTAAATTGATAGTAGAATGTGCCAAGTGTTATAGCAGGGAGGAGAAGTGTATCAAGTAGATAGATGTGAACCCATTAGTTTACATAACCACAAATTTTATTCAAACAAAAATGCGTATTCCTGAGATCCTTATGAGGGATGGACTGCTGCCTCTTTCTAGTCTGTTTTCTCAATCGAGCGACAACTTTATAGAAATGAAATTACACAGCATTGGCTACTGAAAGCACAAAGAGGAGGGTCTAGGCTACCTAAGCCTCTAAATTTAGACCACTTTAAACCAGAGGTTGGGGAATTAGTCATATTACTCAACAGTGTCAAGGGTAATGAACACACATATTTTTGGAAAGATTGGATGTATTTTTATATTCTAATAACCCTAGGAGGCCTAAAATTCATTGACTAGGCTGACACTATTGAAGATTAACTTCATCATCAATAGGAAAAATTCTTAGGAAGGAATGGTTTCCATATGTCCTAATACTTATTCTATGTTTTGGCATGCACTAGCAAATGGAAAGGCATTTTTCATGAATTTTCTATTCCAAATATGAAGGTATACGACTATTACCCTCATAAGGTATACGACTATTACCCTCATTTGACGAGAGAATTTTATAATGATAACTTCATGAGAGTAAACGAGATTTTTTCTGAAAGGTTGGTCTATGAGTTGCAGGGGAACACTGAATAGAGAATGGCAGGAGAAGCTAAGAACTTAATTAACACTTATGGGAGTTTCTTTATCTAGTTCAGGAGATTCACTTACACAAGGATCAAAAGATTTGAAGGTCATCCATTCAGGCTCCCAAGGTATTCTCTAGATAGCCATGTCATAACCAAAGTGGGTCGTCAATCGGCTCATGAGTATAAGGGAATGAAAGATAGGAAAGGTCAAGAAAAGTCAAGATTTCCCATTAAGCTCAGATTCTACACATGTAAAACATCCTCAGATGCCCTCAACCTCGAATTAGAATTGAACAAGTTAAATTTCAAAACCTTTGACACTAGTAGAGATTTTGACAGCAGGGGTTATGCATCCAAACACTTTAATTTTCCTAGTAAATTTCAAAATCTTCCGCAAATGGAAGATTACTAGGAAAAATAAAATAATGACTTTGAGGAAAGAAGAAGGGCATGGTCGAGATTCACACTCAGCCATGTTGTTACATTAAAAATAGACCTTGAAATCACAGGGATAGAAGAAGAGGAAGGTGAAGAGATAATTGATGACCAGTTTGAAACTAGAGTTAGAGGGTCACCTTTCCCTGAAATAGACCGCAATATTAATGAGAGAGACAACATACATATTAAAACTCTTAGTGTGATCAAAATAACTAAAAAGTAGATTAATGAAAAAAGGCCTCTTGTGTAAAAGAGGCACTGCACAGAGATCTGCCTATGATAGCAATGTTAAAAATCCTATTGCACCATATAATGTTGATGTTTCTATTACAAGTTCCTCCAAGATTAAAATAAAATAACTCTCAAGCCCAAGTCTGAAAAAATAGAGTGTTTTCTGTATCGCTCCATCTGTGCAAGTTACGAGGACCAGACCCAAAAAGAGAACATTATGGCAGCTAAGGAAAGCGAATTAATCAATCATGATGAAATGGACAGTCCAATGTCAGAGAAGAACACTCAAAGCACTCCATCTAAAGAGGCTGAGGTGTTAAAAATTGGCTAGTCTGATACTAGGGATTCCACATCTTTTGCAATGAACACACCTCTATAGACACAACCTCTCACACTCAAATGGCTAGAAGCATCAATCATTAAGAAAATGAATGTTCTCCCCATCACTATATGTATGGAGGACATGGTTAGAAAATGCTTGGGGGCTACAGTCAATCCAAAAAGGATCAAAATTGAGTCTATGATTGACATAGATGAAAAATAGGGTGCTAGGTTGTTGAGCAAGCAATTCCTAAGGAAGATAAGAATGTTAGTGAAGTCACTCTTGATAATTTTATAGTTGAAAAGATATACCTTGGAGTTGTAACTAGGGTAGCAGATACAAAGCACTGGAAAATTCTACCAAAAAGATGTTATACAGGACTTTCAAAGACGAAAAGGATAAGAAGGAATTGAAGGCTACAATTTGAAAATTGGCAGATTTCATACATGAAGTTCAAGATCCCAATCCTCTACTGCTAGCTCAAGCCCCTCCATCCTTTGAACCTCATTCTCCCAAATTCAGAGACTCTGGATCAAATCCAGAGGAACAAACTCATTATTGACATATTCAACAAGTGGATACAGGGTGTGATCGAGTGTGGAGGTGATTATATTGCTTAGTTGTTTCAAACACATGGAACCATTGTAAAATCAATCTCAAAAACACTAAAAAACACTAATACATTTGGTACCAAATTGCAACGGCAGTGCCGTTACAGTTTTTCCGTCACAACCTTGTCATTGTCACAATTGTGACGACAGACCATCGCAATCGCAACGACGACAAGGTTGTGACGGAAAAACTGCAACAGCACTGCCGTTGCAATTTGGTACCAAATGTATTAGTGAAAGTTGGTTGAATGGGAGAAGGAAAAGAAAAAGTGGGCCAATGTGATGAATCAAATGAATGAGATTGAGAAATATGGGATACCGAGGTTCCTTGTAGAAAAACCAGTTCCATTTTTAGATGAATATGTCCTCTATGTATCCATTAAGAGTATTGAATAGAAAAATTCAGTCATCAAAGCTAGACATGAGGGAGCTACCTATTTTTTGAATGAGTTGAAGGAGATGATAGACATAATGCAGAAGGACCTAAAGGGTCTCAACATCACTTTGATGAGTGAAGATGGTCAAAACATTAGAGATGCATGAGAGATGACTCAAGAATTTGAAAGAGGAGTTTCATCCATAAAGGTCAATAAAGACCTAACCACAAGAGATTTTACATTGATGGTAAACATTGAAGCCATTTTGGTAGTTTGATTTGATCATTTGGAGTTACGCAAACATAAAATTATCCTGGTGTGCAAAGACAAGAAGGTGATGAAACAAAGGATCATCCACATCACCCTGCCACATCATGCCACTATCCTCAACATTTCCAATGCATACAAGGAGTGGAGGAATGCTCATGCCATCAATGCTGCTAAGGACCAGTCTATGGGATCCAACTTGTATGTCACTCTGTGATCGTACTTCACTGATCTCAGAGTGTTACTAGATTATTTTTCTCATTCTCCTTTTAGCAATACTTTAAGTTTTAAAAACTATTTTTCATCCCAAATCTCTAGGAGAGTTTTTTGGGCTTTAATTTGTATGCTTTAAACTGAAGGGTATATATACCAAGGAAAAAATTTGTATTGGCCGATAATAATTTTTAATAGAATACATAGATAGACTTAGTGATCTATTTTAGTTTAGTTTTTTGGTGAATTTTCTGGGGATGAGACCATTTTATGAAATCAATGAAGAAAAAATTTCCACTTTTATAAATTTGTTGGTTTATATTGGTGAATTTATCTCTGTTGGGGTATCTTTATTTGATCAGAATTGTTTCTTGAAGTACATCTTTCTTAACCTTAGTCTTTGAATTGTTGCAATTTCATTTTATCAAATGTTTAGTAAATTGAAGTTTGTGGGCTTCATAGGATCCATACATTTCTTTCAGTACAATGATTGGAATGTACTTGTATGTAAATTGTTGTGAATGCCTTATTTACTTTCAAGTGAAAAGTATGTTATTGCAAATGCAATTTTGATCTTTAAAAATTCATTGAAAATCTACCTGGGAGCTATACCATAATTCAGAGGGTCAATATCATGTATATCTTATCCAACTGTTAGTATGAGATTGATATTTCCTTTATGGGATACAGAGTAAAGATTTAATTATATAAGAAAGGGATAATTAAACTTACTAACACTTATATTATTTAAATAATTAATCTTTTTAAATTAATTTCACCTTAATTAGTCGGTCTTTATTAGTTAATTAAATACAATTTTGAAATTTTCATAGTTTAAATAATTATTTAAACTAGCTAATTATTTCTTCTCGATTTAATTAATAACCCAAAATTAATTTAATTTAATTTTTATGTAATTTTGTTTAATTTATAATTAACTCCGCTTTCTTCTAAATTCAATTTAATTCTAAAAATTTCAAAAAAATAGAGAAAAGCAATTTTATGAGGAATTAAGAATTTTGAAAATCAGAAAGAGCCTCTAATCAATAAATGAATTCTAAAAATCAAAAATAAATTTTAATCAATAAAATAATTTTGAAAATAAAAAAGAGCTTTAAATCAATAAAATCATTTGTTTATCCTCAAAATTGGAAATGGAAAATCATTCTTTTAATAAAAAAATCAATTACTTTTTGGAAACTAATTTTCTCCAAATAAATTAACATTATCTTCTTTCTTTTTCTATTCGAAAATAGAATGTTTTCATCTTCACTCCATCTCTAACTATCTCATCCTTTCAATATTCTTTCATAGATCAATCTCAACTGTCGATTAGTCTTAAATCTCTATATAAACCCTCTTCAAACCCATTTTGAATCATCACAATTTTTAAGAGAACATCTATTCTGCAAGTTTTTCTAGTGAGTTGTGATCATACTATCAATCTCTTTTATCATATTCTCAAATCTCAAAAGTCAATAGCGTTGCCAATATCAACATTGAGCACCATAAAAACAACGCTTTATAAGGAGAAGAGAGAAGAAACATAGCCTTGGATTAACTATTTGTTTGCACATAATTGCTTATTTGATTTCTAATAGATTAAGTTTCATTTTTGTTGTTTGTTGGGCTTTATGTTGATTATTAGTTCATTCTTTATTTAGTTTGATGCTACTAATCCTCTATTTGAGATTGGGTAGATTTGACCCCATACATTTTGGTGAACCCAACATGAACTTATAGCCAACATATCACTTCTAGACAACCCAAATAAATTCCCTTGGTCTCAGCCATACGGCCGAGATTCTACAATTTTTTTTTTTTTTGGTTTTCTCTATTATTTTGCAATTGATAAACATATTTCACAATCGACAGGTTTAATACAATAATCATTCCCAGTTATTTCACAATTTCCATTGTAATTTTGCATTTGATTTCTCTTTATTTTCAGTAGGATTTCGCAACTGTAGGAAGTTTGCCGCAATTGATTGTTTATTTCCGCAATTGTAGGAAGTTTGCAACAATTTGGATCTTTTAAAAAGAACTATGTGCGCCTGTCATACATAATTTAATTAGATCTTAATAAATGAACATTTGTTTTGTGTATCTGGCAAACTTGTGAATATGTAGAGTGGTTCGACTATTAACATACACTATCCTCTCCCACTAGATCTCTTGGTCGTTGGTTCAAGAGGAAAATGTTAATGACTCTCAAATTTTAATTTTAGAGGGTGAACTTTGGTGGGAATCGAGTAATCACCCAAAAGGATGACCCAAGCGGTAACAATCTAAAGCCAATCTCTTCTGAACCACTATATAAAAATTTGGATGTGATTAGTGTCACAATCAACAGGTGTGAGTTCATTATGATAGTAAAAAGTCTCCTTCAGTAGCCTTGTGATGCATTAAAATTGTCCATTAGAAGACCTAAAACATCTTGTTTTGGAAGGACTGAGAGAGCCCCCTTAATTGGTAATATCATTTGAGTATAGCCACCAAAGCGGATATCCTTACTAAAAAAGCCAATACTTTAGTTGCCAAAAACCATCTACTTGATGATATAGAAGGTCAGACGACCAATTAAGATGCCCCACATACTTGCAGTTCCTCGTAGAGATAACAATTCCTTAGGAAATTGTGTCCCTTGGAATCCAGATTTTGGTATGCCTGAGAAGTGTGTGCCATGGAGGGGATCCAGTGCTACCAAACTTCTAATCTATCTGCATTGAATAAGTAAAGCTTAATTTTATCCAAGTGAGCACTCAACGGTACTGTCATTGCCAACCATAGGGTTGTTATTCTGTCTGATTACTATTGGATCTACAAAACATTTTTTCTACTATGTTTTATTGTGTGATCATTTTCAATGCAAAAGCAACATCTTACGAAATCAAATGAGTCAAACATGTTGAATATCTAGGGTGTCCACAATAGTCTCTTCTATAAACATTTTACCGTATTGTTCTAGACTATATTTTATCAAAAAACTTCAAAACTGGAATCAAATTATCAAAACTGTCATAAGTTGCCACAATCGGCAAAATTTTGCCGCATTTTTTTGGTTTATTACCATAATCAAAGCTTCTATTGCCTCAATGAACAGAAATTTTTCACAATTGACCATGCATTCTACCACAATCACCATGATTTTTCTACAATTCATTGAAAGAATTGTCCAGTTGTTCTATCAAAACAGTCTGGTTTCCTTTGTCAAAATACTTCATTTAATCATCCCAAAACCCAATGAAAGTCTTATGTTTTGTGTGAAAGGTCAGTGTGTACATTTTAGGAGATAATAAAGAATCAGTGAAATCACAAACACCTAGGATTACCTCTTGTTTATGGGTCACTTACTATTTAGCATTGATAATTCAACACTTCAGACTAGATTATCCTTATCTCATTAACTCAATTTCATCAATCTACTATCATGACTGTGTCTCAACTAAGATGACAGTCAAATCATATCCTATCATCTTCAATCTCTGAGATCAAGAGATGTCAAATTTTGTTCTTGGAGTTACCCTTGTTAAACAATAATTTTAACCCTCCTTGAGAGGTTGTCCCTTTTGTTTAATTTATGTCACTTATTTGAATTAAATCTTGGATAACATAGTGTCTTTTACACCTTACAAAAGACCAAGTACTCATTCACGAGGTTAAAAATCAATCAGGGGAAGAGGAAACAAAAGTTGATCCTTTTACAAATATAGACTCTTCTTTGTACACTGAAAAATGTCCCCGAAACTTCACATGTCTCACATAGACCAAATATTTTTTCAGATATCACAGGACAAGAGTCAGAAGACAAATAACAAGATGATCTCTCTTCTCAAGATGTAGCTTCTGTAGTAAATTGAAATTCTGAAAAATTCCTAGCAATTCTATTAGATGGAATCAAACTTCCATCTCAGTTTGATATCACAAGAATATGGTTGGAAAATCCATTATCAAGTTATAACACAACTAGGAATTCTCAATTTGAACCTATCATATCCTAGATAATGTCTATTCAAATATTAACCCAAATGGTAACATCACACACAACTTCTGCACAAATGATTTCTTCAAATCTAGTGTTTTCATCTTCAACCCAACACATGACAAGTTCTCAAACAAGTCTATAAATAACCTTTGGATTATCATAGGAAATAATATCATTCCCTTAAGTGTCAACTACTCAAACAAATTGCAACCCACTAGTGTCAAAATCTATCACCACTAGACTTGGGCTTAGCTCATCACAGCACAAAGGACCAATCTATGTCGGTCCCACTTATAGTCAATATCCTCCAAGGGTCACACCTTTTTTTACCAACAACAACAACAAAAAACAACCCAAACCTCAATATGTACCTCAAACAAACACATTTTCAATTCAATACCAAATTTATGGAAGGTCATATATTCCAACACAACCGTTTCAAGGACCAAATCTCGTAACACATACTCAATCATGATGAAATGTTACAAATGTCTCTCACTCTCAACTTGGCCTTCTGACACAACAAATAAAAATAATACAAATTCAGGTCTCAAATCAAGGGCACACTAAATCCTACACTGTGGAAGACTTATACCCTTATCCTTTTGATTTCTCACTAGTCATGCTTTCATTTCCTACACACTTCGCAGTACCCAAATTTGACAAATATATAGGACATACAAATCTTGTAGAACACATTAGGGAGTTCTTTACTAGTTGCATGGAGGTAGCACATAATGAACATATCATATTATATTATTCCCCCAAAGTTTAGTCAGACCAGCAATGGAATGGTTTTCTCACTTACCTCATGGTATTCAATCTTGGGGAGAATTTGCCAAAAAAATCACTGCTCATTTCCATCACAACATAGAACGCAAGGTTAACATTAAGGATATATTTGATATCAAAAAAAGGAAGGAGAATATTTCTCTAAATTATTGCAATGACGGAGAAGTAGAGCTAACAGAATCCCATATGATATTCCTGAACAAGATCTCATAGTCGTGTTTGTTGATAACCTTATTCGAGATATGACATACACCACAAAATTGTAACTGGCTCCAAATGTTAAACAATTTATTGAAGGAGACATAAAATGTGAGGTGAGAAAAACTTAGTCAAGAGAGGAATCCTTGTTGATTCAACTCATCCTTGAAAACACCAACAGAAATTCCAATGATAAACCTAAATTATGGAATAAAAAAAAGAACATTACTAGTGATGTTTCCATTGATGTTAGAAATGTCAACTATGCACAACCTAAGATCTCATTGCATGGGGCATCAACACCAAGTCAAACTCCTATGGCACATACACCCTTGCCAAATTTTCAAATGCAAATGCAAGGGTTAAACAATCAAATGGAAAATGTCACACAATCTCAACTGAATCTTCAACGTCAATGAAGGACTCCTTTTAAAAAATGCACCCTTGGGGGAACCACTCGAAGAACCACTTAAGATATTAATCCAAAGAAATATAATCACCTTACCTGAGATAAGATAAATTGAATATGGAACTTTTAAACCTAGGTGGTGGATGGAAAATTATTTTTGTGAATATCATCGCGTTAAAGGTCACAAGACATCAAATTGTTATCGTCTAAAGGATTCTATTGAAGACTTAATTGAACAATAGATCATTGATGTTACTAATGTTCAACCCAAAGGAAATATAGACCACACAATTTTTAATAATCATTTATAGGTCCATAATAAAGGCAAGACCCCTGCGTGTGGTGGACAATCCAAAAAGGTCAATTATACCTACCATGCCTCGTATAAAACAATAAATTGTCTCAATCATGTTGAATACAAAATTGCAACCATTACTATTAGAGATAAAAACTCTAAATGTGGAGTCACTACCCACCACACCAAGATTGTATTACAAGGGGCACCTTCTGCTTCTGCTATACTCACAAATATTTCAAAACTTCCAAATCCAACACATAGTTTGGTGGATCAGCTCAAATGCACTCCCGCTCAAATTTCTATCTTTGAATTATTACGTATATCCCCTGAACATAAGAAAGCAGTGGATTTAGCCCTTCAAATTGTAGGTTTCCCCAAGGAAATATCTCCTAAGAACTTTGAGACTATGGTTAATTACATTTCTTGCTAATAAACACGCTACATTTATAGATTATGATGTTCCTGTGCATAAACATCTACACAACGATCCTTTAAATTTACTTGTCCAAGTGCATAAACACACAATCAGACAAGTCCTCATTGATGGCGGGGTTGGATTAAACATTTGTAATCTCAACGTAATAAACATCTTGGGATACACAAAGTCAAGCATTGATATCACTAGGTGCATAAACATCAAGGTATATGATGAAGAGGAAAGATCATCCAAAGGTATCCTTATTCTACAAGTCAAAGTAGGACCAGTACTTAAAAGAGCCCCATTTCATATTTTAGATCTTGAACTTGGATATAACATGTTACTGGGTAGACCATGGATTCATGACATGCAAAAGGTACCATCTACCTATCATCAATGTATTAAATTTCCTTATAAAGGTAAATAAATCATTATAGAAGGAGACCCAAACCCCTTTCCAATATTTCCACATTCTAAGGGGTAGTACCAAGAACCAAGTGCCATTAAATCAAGAAGAAAGTGTGCCTTCTACTTTTGATTTGATTCCCAAGGATAAACCAAGGGCGGTGATTAAAATACTAATCCAAGAAAAATTATATGGTGAGTATTGTTATGAGGAAGCTTTCACTAATACTAAAATGCCTTTGTCACCAGAATCATATGGTCATCCAAGGATAGTGGAAAAAAAAGAGCCATTTGTTTTCAAGTGCCCGCCTACCACATTTGTTAAATGGGGTGATTTGAGTGAGGAGCACCCTTGTGACTCTAATATTAATGCATGGTTGTACCAAGATCCTCACAAACTACCATCAATAAAATTACTTTTGAATCAATATGGACGTGGATATACTATGTTATAAAAATTTGGGTATGATGGAACCACAGGCTTAGTGGCAGCCAAACAAGGAATAATGGAGATATCATTACCACCTACCTAGAGGAATAAAAGAGGAATTAGTTATGACCAGTATAGAACAAGGGTGGTTCTCCAAGGTGTTTAAGGAACCATTAATTCAAACTAGAGGCAAAATCATTCAAAAAACCATATCAGTAACATTCTTCCACAAACATTGCCACAAGAATTGGAAACTACAATCTCTAAATTTTCTCTTAAGTAGTCAATCCCAGACTCTATGGGAAATCAGATACTTGACGATCATTCTAGCATGACCAATTCTCACAAGTATTAGTGGGCATCCCTCCATAATCTTAATTCTAACACCCCTAGATATTCCCCTAGGTCTACTAGTACCATGAACATAAATGACATGTTCGACCACCTAAACCTTGAGGAACAACCCTATGTTGATAAACATATTGATGTTCATTCCTTGGATGGTGCATCTACCTCCCAATATAGAGTTGTAAGAACTATCACTACAGTTTCATTTATCCAAACCAATTCATCTATTAACACTGACCTTTTCTTGGTCCACCCTAAGTTAATTGACTGGGATTAATAAGGACATCATAGTCTAGATAGTCTCAAAAAAGATGAAGTCATTAAATAGTACATGGTGCTTCTTGAAGGGATGCCTTTTTATGATCACAAGGTTTGATTATCCTTTGACCTAGACAAGTCTACATACTTTGGGGAGGAGGCTCCTCTTTCAAGTCGCAAAAGTAGAAATAAAATTGAAAAGGAAAAGTCATTAAGTGAAAACCGAAAGGCACTTTCTAATCATAAAAAGGTAAAAATAAAGGACATATCTTCTTGTGAAAACCTCTCTGAGGTGCCAAAGGATTAAAAGTTGGAACCCCTCCCCTTAGAGAAAGAAAAGGTCTAGCTTTTCTAGCAGAGGAAACATAAGTAGTAAATCTAGGAGATGAAAAGACTCCTAAGAATATATATCTGGCCAAGTCTCTTTCAGCTAAGGAATTGAAAAATATATGGATTTTTTCAAAGAAAGACCAATTAACTTTTCTTGGTCTTATGCTAATATGCCAGGTTTGGATACAAATCTAGTATTACATCACTTGCCACTATTGCCAAATGCAAAGTGGGTAAAATAGAAATTAACAAAGATGCATCCTCACATTGATTTTCTAGTTAAAGCTGAGTTAAAGATAATTCTAGATCCTAGTTTCATAAGACCCATTCCCTATGCCGACTGGATATCCAATCTAGTGCCATTTTCAAAGCATAATGGTCAAATCTGCATATGCATAGATTTTAGAGAATTGAACAAGGCTTGTCCCAAAGATGATTTTCCTTTACAGAATATTGATATGATGGTTGATTTGATAGGAGGACATTAAATTTTGTCACTAACCGATGGTTTCTTAAGCTACAATTAAATATAAATTGCACCATAAGATCAATGTAAGACAATATTTACTTGTGCATGGGGTACTTATTGCTGGAATGTGATGTTGTTTGGCCTCAAGAATGTAGGTGCCACATATAAAAGAGAAATGACAACAATATTTCATTATATGATCCATAAAACAATGGAGGATTATTTTGATGATATACTAGCTAAATCAAACCGTAGGGAAAATCACCTTTAAATTTTGGGTCTAATATTTGATAGAATGCAAGAATACAAGGTAAGACTCAATCCAAACAAATGTGCTTTAAGAGTCACATCTGGAAAGATTTTTTTTTCCATCATCTCACATAGAGAATATGAAGCAGATCTATAAAAAGTTTAAGGGTATCCTTGATATGACCCCTCCTATAAATTTGAAATAATTGAGAGGTTTATAAGCACGATTACAATCTATTAGGAGATTCATTGCCCAATTGGCAGATAAGTGCCACCCGTTCCAACATTTACTAAATAAAGGGGTAACATTTGTATGGATAGAACAATGTCAACAAGATTTTAAAACCTTCAAATATTATTTATTGACATCCCTAGTATTGGTGTCACCAGTTCCAAGCAGGTCATTGATATTGTTTACAGAATTAATATTAGGTCTCATTTTCGCTCAATATGATGATCAAGGAAAGGAAAGGATATTTACTATACCAATAGAATATTGGTGGGATATTAAATCCATTATTAAGTAATAGAAAAGGAATGCCTTATAGTTGTTTTCTCTTCTCAGAAGTTAAGACATTATATGTCAAGCCATCAAACAAATCTTGTTGCACGCATAGATCCATTAAAATACTTGTTGAGAAAAGAAAAATTAATAGGAAGACTCACAAAATGGGTGATGATTTTAAGAAAGTTTGATGATGAATATGTGGATTGAAAGGTTATAAGGGACAATTCATTTCTTCCCAACTAACATAAGCTCCTATTCCAGACCTTCAACCTTTTATCTCTAAGTTCCTCGATGAAGCAGTTTTCACCATGGAAGCATCAAAAATAGAAGTTTGAAAATTATTCTTTGATGGTTCATACACAAACCATGGTGCTAGAGCAGGAATCATACTCATCACTCTAAAAAAGGATGCAATTCCTAAATCTTTTTGACTCAGTTTTGTATGTACCAACAACATAGCTGAGTATGAAGATTCTTGGATTAAACACAAAAATACAATGGAGGATAAATAATCTCAGAGTATATGGTGATTTCCAGTTGGTTATCAGTCAGATCAATAATGATTATGTGAAAAAGAATAAAAAATTGGTCCCATACAGAAAACTGATAGATAAGTTGTGCCCTACTTTCAATACATTGTATTTGAAAAAATTCCAAGGGTTCATAATAAAGTTGTAGATTTAATGGATACTCTAGAATATTTGATTGGTATACATGAAAATGATCCTATATTTCACTTTATGGAAGAATAATTAAGGGTCCCAGTGTATGAGGCTCAGGTCATAGAATCATCATGTGTCCTTGTTGGTCTCAAGTCTCCCTAGTACTAGGACGTGTATACTTACCTTCGAGACAATACTCTCCCACCTAACCTTTCTAGAAACCAAAGGAAGCCTCTTATATGACAAGCCACTAGGTATACCTTGCTCACCAATACTTTATATAGAAAAGTCTAGATGGAATTCTTTTAATATTTCTCACTTGCACAGAATCCCAGAGAGGCTTGTATGAGGTTCATGAAGGAGTTTGCGGGGCCCATTCTGGTGGTAATAGTTTAGCAAAGAAAATCTTAAGGGTGGGATACTATTGGACAAAACTTGAAATAGATGCTCACAAATATGTACAAAGATGAAGGAAATGTCACATGCATGGAGATCTTATCTATGTACCAGCTCAAGAGCTCTAACCTATTATTGCACCATGGCCTTTCTCAAGGTGGGGATTTGACCTAGTGGGTAAAATCACACCCATCTCCTCTAATGTACATAAATACATAATTCCAGCAACTTAGTACTTTACAAAATAGGTAGAAGCTATCCCCTCTTACATATATTATTGGTAAGAAGATCTCCATGTTCATGTTGAACTACATCATCTTCTAATATAGGATCTCTCAAACCATAATTATTGATCATGGGTGACCTTTTCAAAAAAAGGATCTTTCTGACCTCTATGAGAAGTTTCAAATAAAACAAAACCTCTCTTCATTTTAATACCCTTGGGGAAATGGCTAAGTTGAGGCAACCAACAAAACAATCATAAAAATATTGAAGAAAACTGTCAATGAATCTGGTCAAGACTGGAATTTGCAGCCTAGTCCTGCATTATGGGCATGTAGAATAGGTATAATAAAACCAACAAGATTAACTCCTTTCTCCCTGGTATATGGATTAGAGTTTGTATTACCCCTCAAATTTGAAATACCATCCCTCAAAAAGTTATTACAGAATCTCATATCAGATGAAGACTATAGACTTTCTAGGCTAAGCAAACTAAAGCTACTAGATGAGAAATGAAAGAGTGCAATGAATAACTTACAAGGCTATTAGAATCACCTTAGAAAAAATTATCACAAAAGAGTAAGGCCATGCAGATTTGAGGTAGGAGAATAGTGGAACCTAGATCTGCAGATTAATTTTTGTTCATAATCAATCAGGGAAGCATCTCTTTGTACTTATTCATTTATATTTTATGGCATTTTGATTTATATATTACACTTATATTTTTTTATGTATTTTATCAATACCATATTGTTTGAATCTATGTCTCTAATAGTTATTCTTGTCTACTATTGATTTCTTCTTATTTCCCCTTTGGTGTAGATCTCAAGCTAACATAATCAAAGTCAAATTGGAATTTTAGTAACCACTTGGTCATAGACTTAATCTTTGTCTACCTATGGTGTGATGGAACAATGAAGCAATGAGTGAACTTCCATCCATCATATGGTGGTGAAGCACACAGGTCTCGACCCCTCAGAAATAGAAATAGTCAAACAAAGTTGTTGACGTTTGAAAATTTACACCCAACATTCACGTAAAGTATTTGTTTAACATGGAATCACAAAAAATTGTTGCATGTCCTATGGGGCCCCACTTGACTAAAGTCAAACTGAATGATAGCTGCACAAATAAATATTTGATCTAATAGTCGAGCGCTATGACACTATCACAAGATGCATACTATTTAACCATCATGCAATGGAAAAATAGACAACCAGTGCCCTGAGCCCGCCAAAATATACAGATGGAACAAAATGGATACAAGTGTCAGTGTTTGGTTGGCCAAGAAGAGTGAATGGACTACATGGAAGCACATATAGTAAAGTAAAGTAAAGGATGGGTTACTTAAAGATCATCTTTTATCTAGTGTCTTAAATCAATGGCTAGGACTTAATTTGGAAAGAAAACGTGATCAAAAAATAACCAAGGCATTTAAAGGAGATCTACGACCGTAAGATGGAAGATCTACTAATTAGCGTAAAAATGTGATGGAAAAGTGAATGAGATTTAGTTATAGCGTGGTAGCGAAAGACTTGACATGTGTTAGCAATAAGAAAAAGACAAAAACCATTGGCAAAAATATTAAATTGATTCATTACGTGGCATTAAAACCTTTTATTATGCTTAGGGTTTATTTTATTAATCAATGATTAGACTTTGCATGCAGAAAAAAAAGATGGCAAGTACGATGTGATCAGACAGTTCAGATTCTTGACATTGTGAGGAATGAGCATATGTAGACATGATTAGGAGAGATCATAGAGGAATAATTAATTCCATGGTTGTGGTCGATAAAGGTAATGAATGTGATCCCAAAGACCATGCACCAAATAATATACTCATTATCATGCACAAAAATTTCTATGTGATCAATGTGCTCGAGAGATTATGAGAAAGACTATGGATGGATGTACAACTAGAGTACCATAATGATGCAGACCCATTATTTAAGTTGTCGACTCAGAAAAATATGAAGAGACTATTGAGTTATTGATATGATATTTAATCAGTTAGCATTTGTTATCAAGAAAGGATGATTAAACATTATATTATTGTAATGGTTAGTATTCAGTTATTGATCTTAGGGTTAGGTATTTGTTAGGAACACTCATGTTGAACTGAAGCTTGTTTTCATCATTTTGATTTCATATTTATAAGGATACCAAGATCAACACAAGATATAAGAATTATTGTTATTATAGTCAGATGGGATAGACGGATCAATAACTATAAACTTGAACTCACTTGTACCACTTTTTTCAAAATCCAATAAAGATAAGTCCCTTTTCTTTCACAAGTGCAATTTTTTCATTATCATTTTACAATTAGTCCCTCGGAAAAAATCAATTTAACTTCTTCAAAGTGATAGTTTTATGTGCATACTTCCTGATTTGGTTCATAGTCTTTATTATCAATTGGTTTTTCTCATTTTGCATGGTTAAATTCCTTTGATTGAGGCCTCAGTCAATTGGTATGTCATTTCAGAAGTCATATCCTTCTAAGATATCTCTGAACTTGTTTCAAGGTTGCATGTTCATTTCATAACGCCTTTGAAGTGATAGGTTTTCTTATAATACTATCTCTAAGGTTGAACATAAGATTTGAATGATCTTGACTCTATTGCCCATGGTTGATTAAGGCACTTGTCTTTCTTTCTTATTGGATTATGGTCATTAGTTCATTTTTTATAGTTGTGAGATATTATATCCATCTTCTCTATTCAATCTATATCTTGTATCCATCAGCATTCCCTTCAATATTTGCAACATTCCATTTAATTCCTTGTAGAACATTGCTCATAGTTTAAAGATCTCAGTGGTACTTTTCCATACTCTAAGAGAAAGAAGTTTGGAACACATATTATCTTCTCTAAAAAGCCCATAAGATTTGGGAGATAAGTCTAGGGTATAGGCCTACTAGCCTTGGTTTTGTAGAGCCACAATTGCAGAAGGTTGAAACTTGAATTAGTTAAAACCTTATCAGTTGGAAAATCACTTGGTTTTCCCATAATTGGATCAGAAAAATCCATAGGAAATTCAATCTATTTATTTGGGCACCAAGAGATTGGTGACTCTGCTGGGGAGTTATTATTAAGAATAGTTTTTATATTTTATGGTAATAGAGTTTAGGCTCTGTTGGGAGAAAAGAATCTAGAAGAGAATAAGTATTTCCTTCTAAGAAGAAGGTGGTGACTCTAGAAATTTAAAGTGGTGATAAATTTGGTCATATAATTTTTTTATTAACTATCTCACGCGGGGTAAAATATCCTTGCATCCAGATCAACTTGAATTAGACTTAAGGCTAAGGAAATGCAAAAATTCAAGTGTAAAGATGACGTATGTACCACATATGATATACCCTGATAAGGATGATCAAGAGTTTTCTTGTGAACAATTCCCTAATTCAAGCCATCATAGCCATGAGATTAGTGATGAAAATTGTAATCCTTTTATCCAAGGTCACAAAGGAGGACATGAGTCTCGACGTGATCCAAATCAGGAAATGACTGAAAGAGAGAAAAGAATTAACAAATGGGATTTCATATTTTGTGAGATGCCTGATGCAGGATCAAAATATGAAGAAATGGTCATGGCTCTTAAAAGGGAGCTAGAAGAGATACTGATAAAAGTAACCCCTAGGTGTGCTTACACAATGCTCTGGATAGGACCTTGTTTTTCCTATTCCACTTAGAATCCTAATTTCTCTTCTATGATCTCAATAGCCTCTAGACACTAGGCTTAACACTATTCCCAACTCTTCTCTAAGGGTCACTCTTCTTCTGTTTCACCTTGAAGGACGACTACCATTAGTTTTGTCTCAATGCTTCACAATGGCTTTGAAGGATTCCAAACCCAAAATCTTCATGCCAACTCCAAAAATGCTACAAGGGCCTTGTTCACTACTTGTATATTAATTATGCAACCATAAATTCCCATCTACATAGGTCTTGAATCCCAATTTGGTCATGTTTCAAATCTTCTCTCAAAATGATCCTAATAGGCCTATTTGACCAATTAGCCCTATCTAGAGGGTTTTTCTAGATTTACTTCTAAATATCCCTGAAAACCCCTAAAAATAATCTAGGATCTAGATACCCATTTTGAAAACCTAAAATATTTTCAAGGTCTAGGGTCCCCAAGACTTCCATACACCTCTATCCTAGAATAGTAGGGCTATTAGGCCTATTTTTGCTCCTCACAAGCAGTTCACTAACTTGTATGGAAAAATATATCCAAATGTATTGGATGAGCTTCAAACTCAAAACCAGGGACCTCTAAGACCCTAAAGAATTTGAGACCACACTTGGTTGAGAATTTTCATATACACCCTTGCATATGCATTCTTCTTTTCTCCTGCCATGCACCTAACTGGACAGTCCTAGATCGCCTAGGGCATGACTCTAAAATTAAACAGTTGATTCCTCTGATCTCCTTCCTGCATATGTAAAATTTATAGAGGCTCCCATAACTCATTCATCCAACCCTTTGAGTTTCCCATGGTTGGATTTCACGGGGGAGCCATAAAACTAAAATTGCACTGAACTGGACTAGCAGACTCTCTAAAAATTAAACAATTTCCTACTTGTAAAAAATGACCACTAAACTACTTTCTCTCTGAATGAAAAAGTATTTTATAAGTTCCTACTACTAAAATCCATAGTAATATCAAGTACTTCAATTCATTAAAACACAAAGAATATTCAAAAGAGTCGAGTCTACTCTGTATTCCAGAAAACATGCTCTATTGCTTTCAAAAACTTGCATACATTCTCTCTACCTCAGGAAAAGAGCCATAGAGTGTCTAAAGATGCTTCCTCCACCATTTTAGGCCACTATAATTTATTTCCCACTCCTATAATGAGGGGAATCCAAAGTTTTCGAGTTGCATGCAACATTTGCAAAAAGTTGCAAATGTTGTCATGACAACTTTTGAGCATCTTTTGCATTTATGATGCAAACTATATTTTAGGGCCTCTAACCCATAAAACTCGATGAAATAACATAATTTATTCTTATTTAAGCATCTTTCTCACCTTACATAGGTCTAGGAAACATTTAGATCACATTTCCCACATTTAGGTCTAATATAGGGACTAAACACTTAAAAGCAAACTAACCTAAACTAGAATGAAATTAGCACTAACCACTAATTCACCTAGTCACACACAAAAAAAAGACCTTCTAAGGTATAAGAAAAAACATACTAACTTGGATAGAGTCAGTTACAAACCAAAATAACTAGGGATTTGAGGATAGCCTAGGTGCTCCTACACTAGATACTAAGGAAAATGAGAATACAGAGAAGCGCAATGAGATCACCAAGAAATAAAGAAACACCTAAGGAGGATAGGAATGGGGTATATAATCTTCCTCATAGGAAGAATAGTGGGAATGTCTTTAACAGTGATCATACCAGCCCCTTGTTCGAACCAGACAAAACAACAATTGGGAAAGAAGAGATCATTGGGGACAATGGAACAATAGAGAACATCATAATATAATAATAAAGTGAATAATAACGCATCTAACCAACATGAACAGAACATAAATCAAAATAATGGAGAGATTTATAATGGATATCACAATAATAGGGATCATAATTATGGCCCAAGAGATTATAATATCAACTCAAATTTTGGACCAAGAAAGAATCAAAGATTCTAGGATACTGTAAAGATAAATTTGATATAATTGATAAATTTGAATGTAAAGGAGATTAAAGGTTGATATATATGATGTGATGTAGGTGTGTGGGGTGTGGGAAGATAATATTTTCCTCTTAACCCTAAATTGATAAAGGGGAAGATCCAAATTGATTAACCCCTAAGAAAGGATTAATGCATAAATGAATCAACCTATTAAGAATAAGGATAAAGAGCAAAACCATAGGTTCCATCCTATAGAAAAGAATATTAAATATATCTAGAAAGGTTGAAGATATAATTGAAATTATTTGAAGAAATATACTAACCTCAAAATATAGAAGATCTGGAAAAGCCTATTTTCTGATGTCTGTGTTGAGTTTCGGGAAATTCGGCAACCGAATCTTGATTAGAAACACAAAGACGGACAAAACCCAAAAATAAATTCATTTTCTAAGTGAGGTCAACCTTGAACTTTTTATGAGGGCACAATTGTACCCCAAAATGTTGACCTTGACCTGCACTACTCCAATAGAAATTCTATTCGTGGATCCTGAAAGTTTCTCGAAAAGGGTATCGAAATCTGATTTGAAATTTTCTGTCCTCTACTTGTACCTATGAGAAAAATGGTTTTGTTTGTTTGGGGGGTGGGTTTTTCCTTGGTCAAACCACAATTTTGGAATTAAACTTATAATATAATTGAATTAGAATAAATAAAGAAAGTAAATAAACAAATTCACCTTGCTTGTATAGAAACCCTTGTACAGAAATCGAATCCTTGAATCCACAAGTATGTATTCACCAAATAAATGTAGAATGTAGAATATAGGATGTAGAATGCCTCAAATCAATTGTATTTATATCTTCAAAACCAATATTGAATCGATCTTAGGATAGGAAAAGGCTTGAATGGATGGATGGAGAAATCTTAACCAAGAGGGCTCCATAGAGCTTTGAATCCTTCAATGGCTCCGAATGGATGTCCTTGATGAATTGAATGCTTGAATATCATTGAATGCTTGAATTATTTAGAGTAGGATCTTGTTTCAATAGAAAATGAATAAAGTTTTCATTTTCAAATCTTAGATGGTTCACGCTCATGCTTAGTCTCAGAGAAAATGAGAGGAGAAATGGTGCAGAAGCACCTAGGTAGGGCTAGAAAGTAACCTAGGGATTCTATGTTGTTTTTGGGCTTGTAGTGGTTATAGCCAAACCACTAGGGAATAAATGGGAAAATTTAGGTCATAGGATGTGTGGATTTAGATTTTTAGTTCTTTTATTTTTAGTAATGTCCAAAGTTTCTCTTTTGGTCCATATGGCCAATGTTGGGGCAATAGTATAAATGATCCATCCATGGGTCAAATTGGAAAATTAGGGATGCAAAATGCCTATTTGATGTTGAATTAGCCTAATTATTCTATTGGTTAAGTTCCTATTTTGTTTGAGCATGTTTTGTGTCAAGATCCCAAAAGATGTAAAAGTTGTCAATGTTGTCATTGACAACATTGACAACATTTGTTGCAAGATTGTGTTTTTGGACAAAGTGGTTCCTTAACTATCTAAAATATTAGGATAGGGACTTGGAAAACTATATTAGACCTCCCTCGACATTTTGAATAGGTTGGTTGAATTTGATAAGCCATTGTACAGACAGTAATATCAAGAAAACAATTATAGTTTTTGGAATTTTTGAGCATTCTGTATTTTCATGGATTAGATTACCTATTGTAACTCTTGTTTATGTTATGGTAGCATGTTTTGAGATTTTGTGTGGTGATATATTTTTATTTTGTGTTGGTTTAGCTAGTTTTCTAAATTTTATTTTTTTAACCAGTCGCTGGTCTAAACCAAGACACTTCTAGAAATGGGGTCATAAATCCTCTTCCCACCATTGAGTTTCCACAGGCCTTTGAGATTAGGGTGATGACTCCATGTACATACTGTATAGTGAAGGAGGGGCCCTGGGAAGCAACGAAGCTATTTTTAATGTGATTCCCTAGGCAAGCTAGAGATGCATGGCTAGGGATCACAAGAAGTTGCAGAGAAATTGAGAGGGATTGAAAGCATTCATTGCTTCAATCAGTGATTGTGGGGAGGTATTTTGTTGTGTGGAGTAGTCCCAAATTGGGGGATAAGATTGGGTGAGATGATTTGAATACCAAGAAATAAAATCTTTCTACAGACAGTGTACAAGCTTGAAAACCTTGATTTTTAGGCATGAATATAGGAGCCACTGTATGGACACTTCTGGGGAGAAAGACCTAGAAAATATTTGGGGTATTGATAAAGGATGTTATTATCCATTTCTATTTTTCAACTTGTTAAGGATTTTTGCAAGTTATTTTCGAAAAACTGTCTAATTAGGCCCAATGCTTGTAGCCCTATTTTGGGAGAATTTGGCATAGTTCTTGGAACTCATTTAAGGTTTCTTGATAAAAGAGGTTTGTGGAAATTGGATTGGATCCAATTAACAATCTAGGTGACTACATCTCCATATGGAAGTGTTCTTGATCAATTTGGACCAGTTTGTGAAAATGTGCAAGAAGAGCACCATTGCTTGGTGTTGAATAGTTTTGATTTCCTTATTGTTGTACTCAATCTAAATTGGAGTGGGATCTTGTGGAAAGGATCCTTGAAGGTTATTCTTAGTAAATAACCCTAGTTAGGCTAGATTAGAGGCCTATTGAAGACCCTAGCGGAGGATAGGGTGGAGAGCAAGGCTTGTTGTTACATCAAGAAATATTCCTTATATGCCAATCTAGGGCACAATATTCTAGATAGGCCTACATAGGAGAAATAAATTCCAATTCAACCAATACACCTAGAAGTGGACCTATATTAAATATCATTTCAATATTTACTACCTCGAAGACCGAAACAGCTGACCCGGAAGTGAGAATTAAATATTCCGAAGCCAAACATCTAGAAACCCTTGAAACATGACATCTGGACGCTGAGTCAGGGTTGAGGCTGACTCTGACCTAGGTCAGGGTCAAGGTTGACCTTGACCTAGGTCAGGGTCAAGGTCAACCTTGACCCTAAGGTTAAGAATCTCAAGTCTGTAGTTTAGGATGCCAAAAATAGGCTGGAGAGAAGTTGAAAATGGCGCAGAACAGGGTGAAAAGCCAGATCCAAGTTAGAGACCCACTCACAGAATTTGACATGACCCCAAACCATTTAATCGGAGGGCTAAACAAGTCCAAAATGGAAGTGCTTCCATTATCTGTCGATACAGATACAAATCAATAGAATCTAAGACATGGAGCCATCAATCAAAATGGAAACAATTATAGATCCCCAATGGTTTCTGACAGATACAAACAATTAGATTTTTATTTCATAAGGGGATATCCTAATGACATAAAAAATGAGTTAAGAAGCGAAATTCCAAAGTTTTCAGGGAATGGGCCAGAATCAGCTGAGGTGCATTGTGTAAATTTTAAGAATGTTATCCAAGATCACCATGAATTCAATGAGGATGTATACATGAAAATTTTTGTTCAATCTCTCATAGAGGATGCAATAGAATGGTTCAAATTTTTTCCAGATAGATCCATATCTAGTTGGGATGAATTTGTTAATCAATTCATAGAACAATTCGGTGATCAGAATGACACTTCTTTTTGCCTCACATGAGTTAACAAGTATGAAGAAAAATCAAAATGAATATGTGGTTGAATTCAACAAAATATTTAATAAGGTTTTAAATAGGATTCCAAGGGATGTTCAACCCTTTGATGCTTTTCTAATAAATTTATACATGGGTGTTTTTTTTATAACAAGACAAATTATGAAATTATATCTCACAAGCCTTCTACTTTAGCACATGCTCTCAAGATTTCCATAGCTATTGAAAATGATGGAAAGGCATCTATTATAATTTCTAAGAGGGAGGAAACTTGACTGTTCAATCCAAAAGAGCCAAGGAAACACAATGAAGAAGATAAATTAGATAATCTTATGAATATGGTGAAAGGGCTCGAAATGAATAATGGAAAATTCTAAGTACAACAAGAATAATCAAGTACCATACAAAAATGATAGATATAAATTGTAGGATATGCCTTGTAACACATAATGAAAGGATGGGAATCCAGTGAACAAATAATTACATACTAATGATCTATTGAGGAAAAATAACCATTTTTTGGAAAGCTATCCTTGGTGTGAGGCTTGCGCACTACCACATTCTTATGAATATTGTGTTGTTGCCAAAAGATGGAAAGATGATGAAGATCAGAATGATAATCAACAACCCACCGTGAATATTTTATCACTAGATCCTATTTGGGGATATGATTATTATATTTCTTCAGATGAATACTATTGCAAGGATGACCTAAATATAGTGTACCAATATGGGGATTATCAGGAAAGTACTCCAAGACTAGGAGAATTAAAAGAAAAGGAGAAGAAAGCATACACAATAGCTGTAGTGGAAGAAGAAAAATGTAATTATAAGCTAAGAAATAGAATAGTAAATTTAGATCAAGGGAAACCTTACCAAGGAATCGATCCAAAGAGAGTGAAGCAAAAAAATAATGCTCAAAATAAACAGGTAGAACCTTGGGACTTTCCAACAATAGTAATAGAAATGGGGGTTAGTAAATCTCTTCCCAATGAATATTCATTCATGTCTAATGCATTATTTCAAGTTCAAATATATTTTCCTTTTCTTGAATTAGTTAAAATACCTGAATGTAAAAGTGAATCTTTGAAAATATTGTCTAATGTAGGTAATAAGGAAGATCTTAACAAAGAAGTGAAGAATCCTCCAGCTATTTATCTAGGAACTACTTTTAAAAAAAATGGAAATCAAATTGATCCTTTCTATCTTACTCTATTAATAAACAATAGATTGCTAAAGAATTGTATGATAGACTCTGGCACAATAGTAAATATTATGCCTAATGATGTAATGAAAGAATTAGGAATGAATGTTGATACCAAATTTGGTAGATGTTATTCGATGGATAATAGATTTGTTCTTGTTGTAGGCATAGTGAAGAATGTTGAATTTAAATTTCTTACATGTCCTGAGATGTCTTATAAAATGGATATTACTTTGGTTGAAGTCCCTGCCAATTATGGAATGCTTCTATCTAGACAATGATGTAGCCTTGTAGGAGTTAGTATTCAATTAGATCTTTCTTATGCTTCTATTCTAGTGAATGACAAGAATGTATGAATTGACAGGGAGGCTAGAATTCCATATATTATTAAGGATGTGGATCTAAGCCTGGTTACACATTTCTATCATTCTGATATAGATAAATTGCAGGTAAGTATTTCAAAAAATGTAATGCATAATATTGAACCTATTGAGTTACATGTTGAAGTAACAACACAATTTGGAAAATTTATTTTGATGGTGTTTTTTGTAGGGATGGTAATGGAGCAAGTGTAATTTTCTTTTCCCCTAATAGGAAAATATTTAAATATTCCTTTTTTACTAGATTTTGAGTGTACTAACAATGTTGGAGAGTATGAAGCTCTATTTCTTGGTTTGAGAATAGCTAGTAAGCATGGAATAAAATGTTTAAGTGTCTTTGGGGATTCTAAATTAATTTTTTATCAAGTTAAAAGTAAATTTGTTGCTAAGCAGCCTCATCTTAAAAGATATTGAAATGAAGAATGAGATTCTATTGAATGTTTTGATGCTTTTTCTATTAACTGGATAGATAGATCAGAAAATATCCTTGCATGTTTTATGGATAATTTGGTATTGAAGCATAATGGCATCCCTTGTCCAAACATAGTTCAAGTCCAAGTTAAAACTAGGTCTGCTATACCTGATAACATCAACAATTGGAAAATATTCAAAGATGATAGAGATATAATCAGATTTTTACCATTTGAACAAGAGTATGAAGATCAATTGATAGAATTGAATGCTCATGTTGAGATAGAGAATGTGAAAGAAGTGTTTTTTTGAAAGGAGGTCATTCAACTTAAAACCAATAAGGTTCTAAAGGACCTTCTAGAAATGGAGAGATTTTTTGACAATAAAGATTCAAAAATGAACAAGAAAAACACTAATGTCATAATGGATGAAGTAGAAAGAATAAACTTGGGAAATGTAGAAAATCCAAAGGAAGTATTTGTGGGTAAAAGTTTAACCTCCAAGATTAGAACATATATCATCAAATTATTCAGAAAATATAGGAATTTATTTTCTTGGTTCTATGATAACCTTAATGCTTACTGAGAGGACCTTTTTCAAACTGAGATACCTCTGAAGCCTAATGCCAAACCATTAAGACAAAGTAAAATACTTATAAACCCTAATTTAGCTCCCAAGATGAAAGATGAGTTAATAAAGATGAGGGATGCTGGTATAATAAAGCCAATTAGGCACTCGACATGGGTTTCAAACTTGGTCCCTCTCAGGAAAAAGAATGGTGATATCAAACTTTGTGTAGATTTCAGGAATCTAAATACATCATCATTAAAGGACAATTATACATTGCCTAACATGGAAGCATTATTACAAAAGGTCACAAGGAATAAATTATTACCAATGATGGATGAGTTCCCAGGGTATAACTAGGTGAAGGTAAAAGAAGAGGAACAATACAAGACAAAATTTACTACACATTGGGTACTTATGTATATGCTTGAATGCTTTTTGGACTCACTAATGCAAGAGCCACTTTCCAAAGAGCAATGGATGTGGCCTTTTAAGATTTCATTGATGTGATTATGGTAGTATATCAGGATGACCTAACTACTTACTACAAAAGGGAAGAGGATCATTATGGACACTTGGAGAAGATTTTTCAAAGAGTGCTTGAATATGGGATATCTCTGAACCAAAAGAAATGCCAATTTGCATTAACTGAAGGAAAGTTGTTAGGGCATATTATATCAAAAAATGGAGTGAGAATATATCCAAAGAGGATTGAAGCAAATGATAAAATTGAGGTTCCTAAGAGTGTTAAAAAGATGCAATCCTTCTTTGGAAAAATAAAATTTGTGAGGATATTTGTCCCAAATTTTTCAAAAATAATTAAACCAGTTGTTGGGATGTTGAAAAGGGGCATAGACATGAAGTGGATAAATGAAAATTTGGAGGCATTTGTAAAGATTAAAAAGGTAATTAAGGAAGCTCTTTTCCTCAATTCCATGGATTATACAAAGCCATTTCAATTATTTTCCTTTGCATCATATCACACCATTGTTGTCGTCTTATTACAAAAGAATAATGAAGGATATGAGCAACCAATAGAATTATTTAGTAAAACCCTTCAAGACTCTAAGTTAAATTATGATATCAATGAGAAAAAATCTTATGCACTTGTAAAGGTAGGTAAGTCCTTTAGGTCTTATTTGGTAGGAGAAAAAGTGATGGCACATGTTCCTAGTGCAACAATAAAGGATATATTCAGACAATCAGAAGCCACTGGGAGAAGATGTAGGTGGGGGAATCCAATTTAGGAATTTGATATATAAATTCAAATCACTAAGATTATTAGAGGAAAAGGATTGGAAAAATTGATGGCAAAATCAAATATGGATGCATTACAGATAAATCAAATTGATCTAAGTGAAACTAAGACAAGTATTGAAAGATGCCCGTGGTAAACTAACACAGTACATTTTTTAAAACACACAAAATGTCTTGAAAGCCTTACAGATAGTCAGAAGAGGAAAATAAAATTGCAAGCATCTAGATATATCTTGATGCAAGGAGACTTGTACTGGAAAAATAAGGTTGACATACTTCTTTTGTGTCTACATACATACCAAGATAAAAAGGTGCTTAAGGATCTCCATGATGGAGCATGTGGGGGATACTTTTCAGCAAAAACCACTGCACACAAGATATTGAATGCAGGATACTATTAGCCTTGCATATTTAAAGACTGCCATTAATATGTTCAAAGATGTGAAGCATGTCATATTTTTTCAAGAAAACTCAAATATAATGGTGCATTACCTCTTAATCTAATGTCTATTGAAGAACCATTCAAAATGTGGGGAATAGATTTTATAGGTAAAATAAATTATATATATAGTGGTGGCCATAAATGGATTTTCATATCCACTGATTACTTCACTAAGTGGGTGGAAGTCATACCAACTAGACAAGCTACTAGTAAGGTGGAAATAAAATTCCTGACTAAAAAGATATTGACAAGATTTGGTGTTCCTCAAAAGATTGTTTGTGATGATGTAATGTGTTTCCAATCTGTAGATTTCAGTGAATTTCATGATAAATATGGAATAAAAATTTCTTATTCATCCCCTTATTACCCTTAAGGAAACTGCCAAGAAGAATATAGCAACAAAAATATAATGAATATTATCAAAAGGATGTTGGATAACAAAAAAAGGTCATCGGATTCAAAGTTACCACTTGCACTTTGGACATACAGAATAAAAATTAAAAAGTCTACTGGATATGCCCCATACAAACTTGTCTATGGGAAGAAAGTTCACTTACCACTAAATAACTTGTTACTAGTAGACAAGTTTGTAAATAAAGAGCAATGGGAAGAGGTAGATTTCATGGAAGAAAGACATCAAGAGCTTGCAAAATTGGATGAAATGATGAATTAGGCTCATGAGATAAATCATGAATTATTGTAGAAAGTGAAGGTCTTGTTTGATAAAAATACTATAGAAAGGAAGTTTCAAGAAGGAGATCTAGTTTTGACATGGAATGTGAAAGATTAGGACAAAGGAAAACATGGCAAGTTTGATTCTTTATGGGTAGGACCTTTTGTCATTATTGGTAAAGGAGGTGAGAATTATTATCTCTTAGAGGATTTGGAAGGTTACCATCATGAGATTCATGTACATGGTTAGTATCTTAAACCTTTTTTCTATTGAAGACAATAACATGCAGTTTTGTTCTTCCTTATCTATGTAAAACATTGTATTATTGTGTTCTTCTAATGGTCTTATTTTCTAGAGATATCTTGGATCTTGTTGTGTTCAAGTATGCTCACACATCCCTATAAAGAGCCACTGGTGGAACCCAGATCTACAGATTAATTTGTGTTCATAATCAATCAGGGAAGCATCTCTTTGTACTTATTCATTTATCTTTTATGGCCTTTTGATTTTTCTACTACACTTTTACTTATGTTTATTTATGTCTTTCATCAATACCATATTGTTTGAACCTTTTTCTCTAACAGTTATTCTTTTCTAATATTGATTTCTTCTTACTTCCCCTTTTGTGCAGATCTAAAGCTAATAGAATCAAAGTCAAAATGTAGTTTTAGTAACCATGTGGTCATAGACTTACTCTTTGTCTACCTATTTTTGACGTGGTTTTGCTGACCGGGTCCACCAACAGTCATAAGTTGTCACCGGGTTCCGGGGAAATCGGCCAACTCCGCCTGCAAAGGTTGTCCGGGGGAAGTAAATCCTCTAGGCCTCCAAGCACCTGGGTGTTGGGTCATGATGGTGCAGGGCTCGGTTGGGAGAGGTGACTATTTTTGAGGGGGATAGCTGGTTTCTTCAACACATCTCCTCCGGAGATTCGATCAAAGTAAGGTTTTCCCGAGTGCTCTATACTTTGCAAATAAAATGAAAATGATCCTGCAGGGTTAGAGGTATTTCATCTAACTACAATCATATCGAAATGTCTAGAACATCAATAATACTCTGGTAAACTACACTAAATACCGAAGAAACACATAACCATCAGCTAGCATTTTATCAGTAGCGGGAATAAAGAGGTCGTTAATCTACTTTAACATACCAGAGTAAAAGACATAAAGAACATTAAAACATGAAATACCATTAACTCAGAAGCAGGAATGCCAACAACATCACTGTCAAGAATTCTTCCTTCTTCATTAATATTCAGTCGAGCAAGCACTGGTGCGTGATACAATGGCGGCTCCAGGGGAGCATCTAACTACCAAGAACAGAACAACAGAGCATTGAGCTCTACAACTTAAAGAGAAATAACTTTGCTATTACTATGGACAACAAAATCATCAATTTTGTTGACCTTTGGAAATGGGCCAATTTGCCTATTTATACAACTCTCTTCTAACCCTAACCCTATTTTACATCATGTTCCAATAAAATACAATATCTGGGGGCCGGTACTACCTACGCCACCCTGCAAAAGACCTGGAGATGGAATAGGTCTGCCATGTCTGAAGAATAAGACAAGAATATGTAGCGGAAGAATTGGTCTCGAGAAGAAAGCCAGAGAGGAGAAAGAAGAAAGTAGGTCCCCCGGGGACCGAGGCTACATGTCTTATAAATGGGAAATGTGGCACCCTGTCTCCAATGTGCCAGGTGTACTCCTAAGTGGCACCTCGAGAAGACCACCCTGTCAGAAAACCAACTTCCGAGCCAACGCCTCTTGATGTGCCCAACTACCTTCTGACAGTCTTTATTAACCGTCTCTGAAAGTGACCAGTCGGCCTCGGGGACCGGGACACAGATCACTTTAAAGAATACAAAACTTTGGATCTGGGACTCCGAGCTCTAGGAACTTACGTCCCAAAAAGAATAAAGAATACTCAATGTGAGTTTTTCTCCGACCTCCGGAGAAAGCTCAAGGTTGCTTATTATCGTTGAAAGCCTAGAGGAGGCGGGAAATAGCATCTTCATCTATATCTTTCAGGCTGGCCATTCTGTGTTTGGCGACCTCAACTTGTTCCCCCAAGTCTGAAATATTTTCTTTAAATTCATCCACCATCCTCGCCACGTCATGGCCCTTAAGTATCATTTTGATTAATTTTTCCATTTGGGCCCCGTCTATCCCCTCCGGGGATTGATATCAGGATTGCATTATTTCATCAAAACACCCCAAAACTAAATCTTCGGGGGTGTATGTATCTGTACTAAGGGGATCAGCCCCAGAATTCTTTATTACATAAGAATTGTATAAATTAGAAGGATATTTTATGGTGTTCACCCTCTCTTGCAAGGACTCTACCAGTTGCTTGGTTACCTCCAATGTGAGGTCAAGTCTGGAGTGCTGAGTTCTTACAAAATCAAATGATTCCTCACCCAGAATTCCAGATTCAGAAATTATATCTTCAACCAAGGTGAGGAGCTCTTGGAGCTCAACCTTCCACGCTTGGTAATTTTCAGCGTCACTCTCCCACTGCTCAATGAGAGCTTCCGCCTGATGAATAATTTGTTGGGTTGTGTATAAGTCTGGGAGAGTGGACGCTAGGAAATGTCGGGTGTTTCCTATCTGTAGGGTGACCCATTCATCTACTGCTTGGGCCTTATTTTTCATTACTCGCAGGGAGTCTATGTCACTTTGTGGTAATTCTTCTACTGTAGAGGTCTTTAGAGGGGTGGCATTGATGGGTCTGGCCAACTCAGTAAGCAACCCCATAAGGTTTGCGTTCTTTTCTTTCTCAACCTTGAGCCTCTAGGCCTCTTTTTCATATCGGGCTTCAACTGCCCTTGCTGCCTCCTTCAGCAAATCTACCTCACCTTGCTTTCCCCTTTTGCCAAGGGATACCTCTAGAACATTGTAATCTGTGGGGTCTGCGGTTGCTTCATCGGTGTCTGGGGGAGGTGTTGCCACAACGGCAACTGTCTCTCTGCCCGGCCTAGTTTGTAGAGTATGAACTATCTGGGCCTTCTTTGCCTTTGGCGGGGCCTGAGCTAGGGCCATCATTTCGGCCAGGGAGGGAGGAATCACTGGTGCGGACTGATCTTTTCTCTTTCTGCTTTCTATCAGCCACTAAGGTGGGAGAGGCAGCCTTCCTGCCAGAATTTTTTCTCCCGATTCTCTCCCAGTGTCCGGTGGCTGTTTCTCTTCTTCAATGTGAACTTCATCCGTTCCCCTCCCTGCCTCAACTTCCTCTGCAGCAACATTCTTTTCAATCTCCATCTCCTCAGCCTGGTCCTGTACATCTAGTATTGGGTCTGGACCCTGGTAGGCTTCCTCGGAGATTTCTTCTTCGAGCTGCTCTTCTTCTTGTTCTTCTTTTTTTTCCTGGGACTTTTCCTCTGTTGGCAGTAGGGGAGGTATTGGGCTGAGATTTAAAGTTTGGGCCGCTGTGATCACCTGCCCAAAAGAGGATCCCAGGAGTGGCCCTTGGAATGCAGCGGCTGGGGTTACAGTTTCCCCTGAAAGTCTGGGTCTGGGTTCCCCAGCAGACGCCCTTTGTTCACTTGGTTTTGATTGGTCCACCCCCAGACCTTGCATTTCTTGAGCCCCGGAAATGATCTCTGGCTCCAGCTCCTTTTCTTGTTCTTGCTGCTCTTGCCCTCCAGCTTCTTTTTCTATAGCTTCTGGTTCTATCTCTGGGAATTTCGCCCCTACTTGTGTATTGTCCCCTTGTAAGTTGCCAAAATCATCAGCCACAAACATATCAAATTATTCTTCTAGAGGGGGACTGGCCAGGACCTCGGCAGGCTCTGTTTCTTTCTCTGGCTCTCGGGAACTGGAAGAAAGAATATCCACTTCCCTGGGGAGGGACACCGCTGGCACTGGTTCTGTCTTGGGCTATTTTATGTGCTTCCTCTTCCTCTGGGTTACCAGAGGGGGTCCCGCATCTTTTATTGCTGCTGCTTCCAGTGGATCCACCCCGGTCACCTTGACCATTAAGGCTACCAATGACGGGGAGAAAGGAGGATGAAGTGGCCCGATCATTAATGGTGGGGTGGCCAGCTTCGTAATTAACTGTTCCCTCATTTGCTGGGAAGCTACCACCGATTGTTTTATTTTCTCCGCTATGGGGACTTCTTGCATAGAAGGGGATGTATCTATTTTCTTCCCCTTATCTACCCCCTGCGAAGAAGTCCCGGCCCCCGGGGTCAATCTTGGTACTAGTGGTGGAGTTAGCTTTGGTGTCAGCTGGGCTGTCCGGCGAGTACTCCCGGGGCACACTTTTTTGAAGTAGGTGTGGCTTCGCTCTACTACTTCCTGGGTGAAGTCTTCAATTGTGGGCTCTTCTTGGGCTGCCCAATTTATCAGTGGAAGGGCTCTTTTGTCGATCCCTTTTTCTTTGTACTGGGGATCTTTGGTGGGGGCGGCGTCTGAGAAGTCGGCTGGGAATTTCTGGAGCTGGAGCTTCTGCATCATTCCAGCTGTCATCTTGACATAGTGCTTGCTCCACACCTCCACATCATCTTGGAAATCTTCCCAGAAATCCTCCATATGTATTTGATGGGGCTCTGAAGCCTGGGGTAGTGCCGTTGCAATTCGGCCATGCGGATCAAAATTCTTCCGTGCCAGATAGAACTCTTGTAAGTTGTAGCTTTTTAACTCATTGTCTGCCTCCTTTGTGGCAGCCAGACTGTATGTGTAGTTCCCACATGAGATTGGGAATGAGACGTTTGGGACCTTCTTGAGGGCCAAGAAGGTGTGCAACTCTATTATTTGTCGGTAATATTCTAGCAGCACGATCTTGTCCCCATAGTGCCTAGGCAACAAGTAGGGTTTCCCAGAGAAACCGGTGACCCTAATGTACGAGTGCTGTTGGAATTGAACATAGTAGTGTCCATAACTACTGACCAATTTCATCGCCTCAGTGGACAGGCGGTATCCGACATCCCGGGTTGGTGTAAGCAGATGGTGGTAAACGAACATGTCATTTACTCGGTAGAAACTGGGGAAACTGGCTTCCCATTGATTCTGTGGGAAATGATCCCATGGTGATTTTTGTCCTGGGCCAATCCCGAGTACTCCGTCAGTGAGCAGGCCGTGAGAGTGGGGCCTTTGTTGCGCTAGGGCCCAGAAAATGTAAGAAGACATATAGAACTTCTTCTTTTGGTTCAGTTGCTGGAACCCGGAATCGACGTGATTGGAAATTATGGTGGCCCAGTCGAAGAATCCTTCCTTGGTGGCGATGCTAAGGAGGAAATAATACATCCATTTTGCAAATTCCTGGGCGAAGGGTTTCCCGAAGACCCGGGCCAATGCTATCATCCCCATCTGGATGCTCTTTTTGAATTCAGAGCGGGGAATCTCTATCTTCATTCTTTTTGGGTCACTCTTTGGGGCCTTGAGCCAATAGGTATTCATGTATACCTGGGGAGCATCCTCCAGCTGTGTAAACTACTTCAAGGCATCAGTCCTTGTAACCACTGAGGCCTTGGCAAATTGTGGGATCCCTAGGCTTGCTTGGAAGGTGACTGGGTCGAGGGACACCAGTGGAGTGGGATATCCTATGGGATCCGCGGGTGCGAGCATGATGGCCCAGATAGAAGAGTTGTAGTGGCTCGCTAATGTTAGGATAAGCTTCGGAGATTGTACGGAGCATGGGAAGCAAGCTACCTGGAGGATTCTGGAGTTCCCGAAGTTGATTTCCAATGGATCTCCAGCCTGTCGCTAGATGTGCATGATCTTTACCAAGGCCTGCATTTCTGCCCAAGTTCTAACACTGGTGTTGGTCATCAATTTTACCTTGGACTCAATCTTTGAGCCCACAATCTTATTATCTTGTACAAAATTCATGGTGAGGGGCAGCTTTTCCAGGGCCCTCTCCATCTTTGACTTTGCGGTGGCCCTAGTCTCTGTTGTGGTTGGTAGTTCTGGACTTCTGGGCGGAGATGATGTGAATGCTTTAGACATGTTTGGAATATGAAGTCTGGGAACCTGTGAGACAAGATGACCGTCAGAACATGTTTATCAAAAATAATTTATCCCGAAGTCTGGAGAACCTACCACCGTGATGTTTGCTTTCCTGAAAAGTTAGTATCATGCAAAGGCAACCAAAAAGAAACACATAGTGTAAACTTTAGGTATCATACATCCAGGTCTAGGGACTTTATCATACTTGGTAAGGACACAGGATGGGTGGTGGTAAAAGGCCCGAGGTTCAGAGAAATGACCGTTAGCAAGGATGAATAAAAAAGCAAGTTGTCAAGCCCACGTGGGCACCACATGCATTGGCATTAAATGGATGTGATGGCGATGACGATAGAGCCAACTGTCCAAATGCATGAAAAGGGAAAGCCACTTGGCTGGAAGTAATTGCACGCATGGGAAATAAATGAGGCTCTGACAGCCTTGATGGAGGAGAGAGAAAACTACTTGTTTGAAACTGGCCAAGAGCCGAGTTTCAAACAAGTGGTTTTTTGCCTCTAAACAAGCTCGGAGGTGAGAAACCAGAAGCAAAGGCGACTCGACCAGCTTGTCAAGTCACCCGAAAGGATATACATGGAGCCAAGGGATATATACATGAAAACAAGGAGATATATACAAGGGTTACATACAACTATGAACATATATACATGAATATACATCACGAGATGATGCTCGCAAGAAAACCAAACAAGGCAGAATGAAAACAACTATCTACACATTTACATTATTTACACAATTTACAGATTTTATAGACAAATGACTTCTACACAGAGGGCAGACAACCCTCTGGCAGAGCCGACCCACCAACGGGTGGCAAAACCAGAAGACCACAGACTAGACAAGACAGAGAAGCAAAACAAAACAAAAACAAACAAAACCAAGCAAACCCAAAGAAAAACTAGAGAGCGGAAGCAACACAGAGAGGAGGGAAGGTAGAAACACCAACCTGAGAATGCAGAAGGCGGAGGAGGAGGAGGAATGATTACTGAGGGAACTCTGCAACAACCCGAGTCATCAAACTGTCAGAATCACCACCATGAAGTGCTTGCACTTGCCTGAGAATGACAGAAGGTGTTAAGCTTTGATTATTACTAACTCTCTGCAAATGCTTTGCTAATTGCTTTGAAATCGCTCTTTAATTTTCTCTAAGTGCTCGAAGGTTTTAATCACAGTAAGTGTGAAAATGACAGGTAAGTTCTATTTATACCCATGGTAAAGCAATCCTCCTCCTCTGACAATTCGCAGATGAGGGAAACCTCCAGATTTTAGGCCCAGGGATTCCTTGTGATGATATTCTTAAGAACATCATAGCGAAGAATCCTGTAGTCCGAAATCAGGCTTCCAACAAAGACAACCTCCGGGACCGAAATCCCAGAGGAGAAAACCAACAAACAAAACAACACACCGGGGAAGAAAACCCCAGAGAGAGAAAGAGAGAAGAAAGAAAAAGAAAGACAAGGCAAAACTGCAAGCAAAAGAAAACCAAAGCAAAAAAAGGGGGAACCCAACATTTTGCACACAAAATGTAGGGACGGGGATGCAGGGCATAACACCTATCACGTGATAGCGTAATGAAGAAATGAGTGATATTCCATCCATCACATGGTGCAAAAGAACACAGGTCTTGACCCCTCATAAATAGAAATAATCAAACAAAGCTTTTAACATTTGAAAATTTATGCTCGATGTGCATGCAGAGTCTCTATTTAACACGGAATCACAAAAAAAATCACCGCTTGTCATATGGGGCCCCACTTGACTAAAGTCAAACCAAATGATATCTACACAGATTGAGATTTGATCCAATGGTCGAGTGCGATGGCACTATCATAAGCTGCATACTATTTAACCATCATGCAATGGTGAAATAGACGACGGGTGTCCTAGGACCACCAAAATCTATAGATGGAACAAAAGGGACATAGGTGTTGGTGTTTGGTTGCTGGAGCAGAGTGACTGGACTATGCAGAGGCACATAAAGTAAAGTAAAGGATGGGTTACTTAAAGATCATCTTTTAGCCTATTTCTTAAATCAACGTCCATGACTTAATTCAGCAAGAAAAGGTGATTAAAAAATAAGCAAGGCATTTAAAGGAGATCTAGAACCATAAGATTGAAGATCTATGGCTTAGCATGATAGCGTGATGTAAAAGTGAATGAACTTTAGTTTTTGCATGGTAGAAAAATACAAGACAACGTGTCAGAGATAGGAAAAACACAAAAACTATTGGTAACAATATTAAATTAATTCATTACTTGTCATTAAAACCATTGATTATTATTAGGGTTTATTTTATTAATCGATGATTGGAATTTACATGCAAAAAATAAAGGTTGCAAACACGATTTGATTAGACGGTCCAGATTCTCGACATCATGAGGAATGATCACATGTAGACATGATGAAGAGAGATATTAGAGAAATAATTAATGCCATGGTTGTGGTCGATAAAGGTAACAAACATGATTCCAAATACCATGCATGAAATAATATACTCATTATCATGCACATAAATATCTATGTGATCAATGTGCTTGAGAGATTATGAGAAAGACTATGAATGGTGTGTGTGTGTAAGATTACACCTTAATGAAATTAAGATTAAGAGCAACAATTCTATGGAAAGATAATACAAATTAATCTAAGAATTTAAGCTAACAATCTATATCATCTCATGGTTCTCTATCCAAGCTTTGTTAAGAGATCTCTAAGGCTTAATCTATCTCAAGGAAAATCCTAGAATGAGATATGAATGGTAAACAAATGCTCAAATCTAGCTAGAATGCTCAAAAATGCTCAAAATGCTCCAAGATATGTGAGAAAATAACAAATGCTCCTAAACAAGATATGGTAAAATGCTAATGCAAATGCTAAAATTCTCTCAAAAGCTCTCCAATGCTATCAAATGCTCTATTTATGCCTATAGTAAGGATGTTTTTTTCTCTTAAAATTATTGGATCCCAAACACAAAGGAAATGGCTTGTATTTATAACATTTTCCCAAGGGTAGGGGGTAGAGTGACTTAATCATGATCAAAGTTTGGTTAAGTCAAAAGCTTTGAGGTGTTTTCAAATGGAAGGAAAGTCGGTTGGTTGTCTCAAAGATATTAGGAATCAAATAACTCCATTATTTAATTAAATTAGCCATGGAAGGGTGATTGGGTTGGATTTGATCTTTTTGATTTGAACTATACAATTGAAAAATCAATTGCATAATTAGACTAATCCCTTTAGGCTTGAATTTAATTATTTGATATTTTAATTTGATTTGATTTTTGTCCATTTGATTTGATCCATTTGTTTTGCATTGAGATGAAATTTTAAGGCATTTGGCTAAGATTTATAGTTTGGAATGCTTGAAATACATCTGGTCAATTTTAGGTGTCTACAAATGCCCCTCTTTGAATTGATGTGCGAAGCGCATTAATTAAAAGAAAGCTTGATTGTCCAGATTATTAATTCAATGCTGATGAGCTGATTGACTGATATGAAACCCTGATACGAAATCCTGATATGAAACCTTGACATGAAATCCTGATATGAAATCCTAATATGGAATCCTGATATGAAATCCTAATATGAAATACTGATATGAAACTCTGATGTGAAACCCTGATATGAAACTCTGATATGAAACCCTGATATGATGCTCTGATATGAAACTTTGATTGATAAAGTTTGAAATTTGAAATTTTAATGCCCCATATTTGATACAAGATATGATGCAGAATCCCAGTTTGATGATATGATGATTGCTAAAACTAAAAAATACAGCTTCGACTTCCAAGACCAATCTGCATGCAAATACTTGTTACAAAGAATGAAGCAAAAGATTGAAAAAGCAGAAACCCTTCTGTGCTCAAAATGTGAGAGCTCAAAATCTATTTAGAGAGTATGAAAAAAAGAATTACAAGCCTTCAACCTTAAAGGTGAAAGAAACCCTAAAAAAGGGAAAAAACTAACCTAAGAGAAAGCTTAAGTGAAAAATAGATTCTGACTAACTTATTAACTAATATCAACATGATATAATTAATAAGTGAAGATTAACTATGTACTCTAACACCCCCCCTTAAGCGAAGCTCGGGAGGTAAGCAAACCTAGCACAACTATGAAAGCGGGAAAAGAGGGTCTTGGCAACAAGGCCTCATCAGGTACCCAAACAAGGAAATCTCTATAAACTGGAGACAAAGGAGAAAACCCAGTGGGAAAAACTCGTCTCCAAAAAGAGATATAAAAGCAAGAAAAGATAAAAATAATGACTTCAAGAGACTCTCTCAAAGCCATAAGTACAATGCGTGCTGCCAACCCCCCTATGAGAGAGGGTCGAGGCTCCAAAGCCCCCCAGAATGAAAGAACCCCTGGATCAATGAAAAAACCACCAGGACTCCAATACAAAGGAGTGAAAGGAAGTGAGCATTGAAGAGGTGACCTCGAAAGATGAGGTGTCACTAGAAGGCTAAGCTGATGCTCAAAGGAGTAGACATGAGGATCCTAAAAGGGAATCCCCAATGTAAGTGGTATGACAGGTGTGCTGACACTATCATCAAAGAGGAGATGAATGTCCTCTATAGAGTCCTCAACAACTACACCTAGTGGCTCGATGAATGGAGCTAGAGGGTCAAGTAGTGCTGAAGAAGAATCTCGCTGAAGAGAAAAGTATGCCTCAGGATGTGGTGTAGTAGTCACAACACTGGTCTCGGGAACAACACAAAGGTTTAAGCGACCTGACTGCACCACATGATGCTCTCTCGAAAGAGGAGAGTTATGCTCCGACAATGGAGATGGTGGAACAAAGTGAGAGAAGGTGTAGAGACGGGTGGAATGATCAACTATCCCTGTAGCAATAATGCCTCCTGTCGCACTATCCCTGATGAAGACTGAATCTTCCATGAACTCAACGGTCTTCCCTGACTCACTGCATGTAATCTGATTGATCGAGAGAAGGTTTGCAGATAGAGATGGAACATATAATACATAATTGAATGTGCCATCCTGAATGCTGACCAAACCTATCCCGCAGACTGTCTGTATAGTGTTATTCCCCATGAGAATATGAGGAATAGGAGAAGCCTCAAAAGAAGAGAACAAATCTTGAGAAGATGCCATATGGTGAGAAGCACCTGAATCCAGTATCCAAGGGACCTATGAAGGGGATGCAACAGAAGCCTGTAATGCATGACCCTGTCCAAAATCTTGTCTAGATGTCAAAGATGAGGCAGAAGACTGAAAAGCAGACCCCTGTGAGCTAGAAGAGGATAAAGAGGAAAAATTGCTCTTCTGAAGAAGAGCTTGCAAATCTACAATCTATTTTTCAAAGCCATCGAATCTCTTTTGAAAACAAGTTGACTCATCATGAGATCCCTTCTGAAAATAGGAACATGTGGGGTTCTGAGTCTTTTGTTTCTCCTTCTTAGAAGAAGACGGTGGGCTAGTAGAGTGCTGAGAAGAGGAATCAGATATCTGCTTTAATTTTGACTTCTGTGTATTCTGAGATGAATTGGCAAGCAATGCCTATGACTATGAACCAGTAAGAGAATCCATCTGACTAAGCTTGGACTACTCATGAGTTAACCTATCATAGAAAGTCTCAAAAGAGGGCATGACATGCCGTGCACTAAGTGCATCCATAGTGGAGTAGAAGGTAGAAGTTAAAATCTGATAAGGACCATGAAGCTTTGAGAGTATCAGGAAGATACACTCATCATCTGATTTCATCTTTCTAGAAACCTGTAAAATAGATTAAAGGGACTTGAACTTCATCAAGAATTCCTCAATGTTGGTGAATCATTCAGGTGCCAAGGAGGTGAACTCTGCATCTATTTGGAGAATCCTGAACTGATTCATGGTGCCAAACAAGGTGGAAAACTTGTCCCACATATCCCTAGGAGTGGTCAGACCATCCAAGTGGAAAAACAACCCATTTGAAATATTCATGGCAATGAGGCCCATTGCCTCATCCATCCTATTTCTATGCATAAGAGCCTCATAAGGTCTCTGTAGAACTAGCTGAGCCACATCCATGCAGGACAATAAACCTTATGACATGAGGAGTCTGGTCATGTGTGGCTTCCATGTGTGGTAGTTATGAGGTGTTAGTCGGGCCACAGAGGGGTCCGATATTGAAAGAAGAATAAGATGGAAGTAGAAGGGTCTTTCTAAAGAAAATTGCAAAAAGTAAAATGCACCCCCCACAATGTATAATACTATCCCCCGTACACCACAAATTACTATGAAATCACAAGAAATGAGAAAAACCTGAGGTCTAGATGCAGAGAAGGAGGAAAACAAAGCCTCAACTTTGATGCCAAAAATAAGAGCTCAAATGGCAGAACCAGAATTCAAGACTAGCATCAACACATCTAGCTCAGAAACACCTTTTCGACGATATTTTATTTTTAAAAAATGGACACCATATGCTCAAGTTACAGCCAAAAAACCAAGTGCCCCTCCGAAAACCAACTCGCTGGAAAAAAAGTCACTGGAAAAAAATTGACGATCAAATGGCCACCGCCCGTCTGCAGCAAAAAAATTGATGCCCATCGCTTGTTTGCCGAAAAAAAATTTTGGTCACTGGAAAAATGAAAAAAACTGTCAAAAAATTTAAATTTGGCTAGAAATTTTAAAAAATTGTCAAAAACATACTTTTTCAGCTGGTGACATCAGCAATGACATCACCTGGCAGTTGGTGGGGGACCCAGTGGCGGCAGCAGGCGGGCTGCTCCCGGGCAGCAACGCGGTGGTTGGAGGCACTACCGGTGGTGGAGCACGCGGGCCAGAGAGTGGCGGCCGGTGGGTGGCGCGGGTTGCTGTAGGGTGGCGCTAGGGTAGCACATTGGCGGCGCGCTCTGGCAGCCCCAAAATCAATTAAAAAAACTTTTTTTTTAAATTTTTTTAAATTTTTTTTAAAAACGTGCCCGTATGGCCAGGGAGGCTAAATTATTTTTCTAAGGTCACTGTGACCAAAATGGTCAAACCTTATAGGTATTTTGACTCTCCCATGCCTTTTGAGCGCAATGGTAGAGTCTATTTTTGCTCAAATGGTTCCAAAAAATAGTGCCTCCTTCAAAGTGACTGAAAAACCCTAGAAGAGCTGTGGCTGTCATCTTTGAATCATGGCTTCAAAAAACTTCAAACCAGACAGTGATAGAGTGGCTTTGATACCATGTAGAAATTGACAAATACAACTTTCACTTCTAAGACCAATCTGCATGCAAATACCTGTTACAAAGAATGAAGCAAAAGACTAAAAAAGTAAAAACCCTTCTGTGTTCAAAATGTGAGAGCTCAAAATCTATTCAGAGAGTATGAAAATAAGAATTACAAGCCTTCAACCTTAAAGGTGAAAGAAACCCTAAAAAAAGGAAAAAAACTAACCTAAGATAAAGCTTAAGTGAAAAATAGAGTACGACTAACTTATTAATTAATATCAACATGATATAATTAATAAGTGAAGATTAACTATATACTCTAACAATAATTCCCCCTCGAAAATGAAATCATATTGATCGTATGTAAAAGTTTTTGATGATCAAAGTTGATAAAAGAGATCTAAGATGATTACATTTCATATATCAATGATGATTGAAAGATGTCGAACAAATGCCCCATTGTGTAGAATATGTAGATTAGGTTTGAATGGGTCAAAAATCTCATAAAATAGGTTAAAATAGGTTGAAAAACTCAAATTTACTATTCATTTTCACTTTTTACTATTAAGAATTTTCTCTAAGTTATTGACAATTGACAGCGATGGTGGTCCCCATTCGAGAGCACAAATTTGAGTGAGCGCACAAATATCAGAGACCTCCTGACTACGGGCCTCTGGTGAGTGGTTCAAACTCTATTAGTGCATTTATTGCTTTTGAAATAGCATTTAAGACATCTTTTTATTGCTTTCTAAGAAAATTTTAGCAAAATGTCGCATAGGATAGGTAAAATGCCACGTAGGGCAGAGAAAAGACACGTTCACACTGTGAAAAGCCATGTATGCACAATCCTTAGCCACATAGGAGCTAGGGGAAAATTGTCACCCAAAAAGTAATGAGCCACCTGGAAAAACCCTAGTTTTTAAAGGCTGCATATGAGTTTTGAAAAGCCGCATAGGTGTGTAAAAGACTGCCTAATTGGTTAAGCGCCATCTTCGAGTGGTAAAGAGCCACTTTTAAAGTTTAAAAAGATGTGGGGCTTAAAAAGCCGCGTACACTAAGTTAAGTGTCGCCTAACATAAAATTGGAAATTTTATATAGGAAAAAAATGAACTCAGTGTGATTGATCATCTAGATGTCCTGATTAGATTCCAAGCTAGAAAATGTTCATCTAGAATGTCACAAAGTGTATAGGATATTAGAAAAGTCATAATGATGAATGTTTGATAGGTCAATCAGATGCGATTAAAAATGATTACGAATTGTCCTTGTGTCTCACAATATAGAGGTTAGGAGCAATAAGTTGATACGCTCAAGCTAGAGAAAAGATAGATTTAATATTTTTTGATTGACTTAGAATGGTTCACGAAGAGAAAAACTAACATGATGCACTTTGTTTCAAAATGTAGGAACATTACCGCAAGTTGCAGGTACGATGTGTAGCATTATGGATTTTTTATTTAGTAGATGAGCTTACGCCTCCTAAGCGGTGTACGATTGAGACATGTGGACTTAGTTCCCTATTAGATCTCCCTTGGTTTTAGTTGAACTGAGGTTTGTTGACAGCTATGGAAGAGCGATGGCACTCTGACCATAATACCTTTCATTTACCTCTTGGTGAGATGACTATTATGCCAGAGGATGTATATAGAATATTGAGGATACTGAATCATGGAGAGCCGGTGTATTATGATTCAATGTATGATAGTAGTGTATACAGACAGGTGCTTGGAGATAAAACCATTGCTGATGATTGCATTACCTGGGCATAGTTTGCCTCATTTCCCACTTTACCAGCATTTTTAGGAGCTGTGATTGGGGGATTACTTTTACCAAATAGGAGAGGTCATGGTTTTGCATTCAAATGGGGCTGGATTTTAGAGGATCTGATTGCACATCCACAGAGAATGGATTGGGGTTCTTGTGTTTTAACCTAGTTATATCATGATGTTCATGAGATTGTGTATCGATGCAGTGCAGCTATTTCTATAGGTGCAGTATTATTATAGTTATGGACTTGGGAGCATCTTCCTATTAGGAGGCCAGTCTTAGCTCAAGTTCAGGGTCGTGGTTATCCATATGCTTTTCTATATGACGACATGGTTATCCAGCATCATTGGGGCAAGGTCAATTTTTGGAGACATACCATTGATGATATTGATTAGGTGGTATGGAGGCCATATCTATAGTGTGAGAGGTGGCGGGAGGATGATGACGAGTTACCATATATGTTTTCACCTTGATGGATGATAGGCCCATCAGCATTGGTCATTGAGAGATTTTTGTTGTGGGAGAGTACTCTGTCAGTTTAGTCGGATGCAGGATATGCCACAGGTTATGGCACTCTATGACAGGGTATAGGCTGAGAGATTGATGTGGGGAGCATAGGTTGACTACAAGTCAGCTTGTTTGTAGATAGATCAGCTCGGATATGGGGTTTGGGATATGATGCCACAGGTGGCGGATGCAGGGATGTCAGCAGAGTTTTGTGAGTGGTTTTTACAACATCGGTTCATTTGTTTTATTGATCTAGCAAAGCCTATTCCTGATGTTGACAAGCTCTCAGATGATGATGGAGATAATGGTGATGATGAGGATGATGGCGACAGACCATGCAGGCATAAAGCTCAGAGGGTACCTAGGGCACCTTGGGTACAGAGAGCAGCTGGACCTTGGATGAGAGATGGTCATGTGAGAGGCCGAGGTAGTGGATTTAGGCAGCCTATGTAGAGACGAGCACAAGTACAAGTAGCTCAAGATCAGGTTCCTTTGAGAGTTGATGCAGATTGGGCTAGACATAGACATAGACGTGTCCAGGTGGCTAGATAGGTTCCATTTCTGGGACAGAGACAACAGGTGGATCCACAGGTCAGTATGGCACAAGTGATACCGCAGGTACCCTTAGCACCTCAGGCACCACAGGCTCATACAACATCACAGGAACCTCCAATTCCTCCTGTTATAGATGATATAGCATAGGATGTTCAGGGTTACTATAGTGATAGCTTGATTGGATCAGGTTACGACTATGCTACAACAGTTTCTGGCTACTCTGGCTCAGTTACCTACCAGTGCGAGCATAAGTCAAGCACCTCCTAGTGCATCAGATAGAGAAGGTGATAGGGATCCTAATGGTGCAGGGGGTTCAGGCATAGGTTTAGCCAGAGATGGATCAAGTGCCCCTGCTGGGTCATGAGACAGATTTGGACCCATGATATATAGTATTGATGATGTATCATATGTATTTTTTTAATCAGGACTTTGATGTATGGACCATTATATTGATGTACTTTTTTATGTTATAGACATTGATGATGGACATTTATCTATGATGATCTTTGATTCCTCCTTTGATGATGTTATGAGATTTCCTTTAATGCATATCTACATGTTTCTATGATGCATTTATTTCTATTGTGCTATGGATGCAAATGTCTTAGAGTAGGACATAGATAAATGGATGCAAATGATGTTAATGCAACTTATTTCTATATGTTTTTTTGATTTAACCATGTATGGATTATGCAATGCAATGAAAGAAATACTTAGTGCTATGATAAATTAAATGCAACTATCTTTTTGTGTTTTTTGGATGTATGCAATTTTAACTTTATGAGATGTAGTTCTAAATGATGATATGGAAAAATGAATAATGATTAATGTTTACTTTTCTTGTTTTTCTCTTGTCATGAATATATAATGAATAATGACTAATGTTGATGAATGAAAAGGAAAATATCATGTTGAATGACTTGAAACCATTGAATTGATGAAGTGTTGTCAACTTTTAATCCCCCCCTTGAACTTGAAAAATTGCTAGAAAGACAAGCCATTTTGAGAACTAAGCTTAGGAGAACGCATTTAAGCTAAAAAGAAACATGCAATTAATCTAACATGAAGATGAAACTAAACTAACATGCAAATGCAACTAATATAACATGCAAAATGCAATTAAGCTAACATGCAAAATGCAATGCAACTAATTGTCCTTGAGGTTTGCAAAAGAAATGCAAACTGAGATATATTTTCATCATAGAGCATTGTGGAACTAGGATTCGATACAATCCTTACTGGTGCCACTGCGACCATAAGAATATGAATATGACTTTCCCTCATGTGGTAACCCCTTCTATGAAACCAAGTACAACCCTCACTAGTTCAATGACCAACTATGGGAGTATGAATACCGGTGTAATCAGATTCAATGTTGCAAGTGGATGTTGGTATTTAAGATATGGAAAATCTAATAACCAAGGTATCCTTTTGCATAAACAAAAAAAGGTTAACCCTCTGTCCCATATGAATGTCCTTTATGGTTCTTTGATGACCATGTCCTTAAACAAATTCACACAAGTTAAAGAATCTTCCTCAAAATAGTCACTCAGAAACTTAAGAAAACATCATGTCTCTTATCATTGCCAATCTAGTCGAAACATCATTGATTAACTAAAAATAACATGAATAAAAAAAGTCAATGAAAAACTCATCAAAAATTCCAAGTGTTTGTGAAATGTACCAAGATTTTCAAATAAGAATTGCAGACAATCTGATCATTTAGGGTGTGTCAATTTTTAATCCTAATAAAATAAGGCAATGAGACTCAAGGATCATATATGTGATCAAACTGTTTAGGGTTGAACAATGATATTCATCAAATGTTCCAAAATGTCTCTCCTAAATCTGAAAATCTGCTTCGGATTTGTGACCAAAATGTTGCACTATTGAATCTAGTTGGCACCAAAATCTATGATGTGTACCCCCAAGTGATAAATGTGATCAATGTGAAACTTAGGGTAACTAAACCTAGAATGCGACAAAATGCAACTTTGAGACTTTATTAGGGAAATGCACAAATGACGAATGCAATGAGGATATGGACAAGTGAGATGAGGAGCCGCAATATGTACAAATGCAACTAAGAAACACCTAAGGGACAAAAGGTGCTTGTTTCTAGGTTTTCACCTCTTGGGATTATTTCTCTTTTTCTCTTTTTTTCTTTTTTTGCTACCAAGGTGCCTATTGCTAGGTTTTCACCAAGGCACTTTTTTCTCTCTTTTTCCAATGTTTTTGGCTTTTTCAATTTTGTAATTTTTTTGGTATTTTTGATTTTTTCTACTTTTTTATGGTATTTTTGAATTTTCCCATGAAAAAGGTGATGCTTGACTCATCTGATACTCTCAACTTATACTCTTTATTCTGATACTCTTTCGTCTGAATCAGGTGTGGAACCTCTTAATATGAATGCTATTGATAGGTTCTAGCAATTCATCACCATCACAATCAGCCAATTTGTAGGTCCCCATTCCAAATGAAGAAACAATGACAAAAGGACCAAGCCAATTTTCTTCCCACTTTCATTTCTTTTCTCTATCAGCCTGATTTTTTGGATTTTCTCTCAATACTAGATCCCCTATTTGAAAGTTTCTTGGCTTGATATGTTTGTTATAGTTCCTGGAAATTTGATTCTGATACACTTTCAAATGATCATAGGCTTCAGTCTAATGTTCCTCTAACATTTCCAATTATTGAAGGTGGGCATCTCTATAATCCTCATCCGTTATCAATCCATGCAATGAGACTCTGAGGGATGGTATTTCAACTTCTAAAGGAAGAATAGCTTTGGCCCCATAAACCAAATAAAAATGTGTAGCTCCTATCGCGGTGTGAATACTAGTCCTATAGGCCCATAATGCTAGATTTATTTGAAGGTGCCAATCCTTTCCTGATTTTCCAACAGATCTCTTAGGGATTTTAAGGATGTTCTTATTGGTAGCTTCTACTTGTCCATTACCTTGGGCATAGTAAATGGATGAAGAGTGATGTGTAATATGGAATGTGTCACAAAGTTCATCAATATCTTTGTTCTTAAACTGTTTTCCATTATCCATGATGATGGCATGAGGAATGCCATATCTGCGAATGATATGATTTAGGATAAACATGGAAATTTTTTTTCCTATTGCAGTTGATAAAGGGACAAATTCAACCCATTTATTAAAGTATTATGTCCCTGTGATTATATACTTGTGTCCATTTGAAGAAGGTGGATAAATCATGCCAATTAAGTCAAAACCCCATTGATAGAATGGCCATGGTTTGAAAAAAGGGTGTAATTCTTGTGCTGGTGCATGAATCAAGTTTCCATGGTATTGACATTTCTTGCAAACTTTAACATATTGACAAGCATCTCTTTCTAAGGTTTTCCAAAAGTACCCCATACATAAGATTCTCTTAGCTAGGTTTAAACCATTTGAATGTGACCCACAAATCCCCTAGTCGACATCTTGTAAAGATAATTTGAATTCATCTTCCTCTAGACATCTAAGGAGTGTTCTGTCAAGACCTTTACGATACAATGTGTCAGAAAGGATAGTATAACGGGCGACTTGTCTTATGAAATTTTGCTTTTGAGCGTGGGTTTGGTCCATAGGTAGGGTTTGTTTTTTGAGGTATGCATAGATGGGTCCATACCATGGGGATTCATGTCCATGTAAAAGGGCAATAATTTGGGTATCGAGTAGGTCAAATGTTGGTTTCACCAATTCTTCCACCAAGAACACATACTTTTCATTTTGATCGGGTAACTGAAGTAAAGATGCCAAAGTAGCCATTGCATCTGCTGCTCTATTCTTGTCTCTTGGAATTTGTACAAAAGTAATCAAAGAAAAGTATTTCTTCCAGTTATCCACCAATTTCTTGTAAGGCATTAGTTTTTCATCCTTAGTATTATATTCATCATTAACTTGATTAATGACTAATTGGGAGTCCCCATAGAATTGTAATTATGTGACATTCCATTCCAAAGTTGTCTTGATTCCTATGAGCAAAGCTTCATACTCTGCTATGTTATTGGTGCAAGGGAACAATAACTTGTAAGATTTTGGAATTGTGTAACCTTGTGGTGTAATCAAAAGAATGCCTGCTCCACTGCCATTTTGGGTATATGATCCATCAAAGTATAGAGTCCATGTCTTAGCTTCGACATTCACAATTTCAGAATCTGGGAATTCCA
>MU224994.1:1417416-1436607 GCA_018584345.1 Thuja plicata
ATATATAAGTGAGTTACTCCTATTTTGAGTACCTCAGGAAGCCAATTTCTAGGTTAATATATTGCCAATTAGACAAAAATTCCTTCCTTGGAGATGTCAATTTCTTGCTTCAGATCATAATTCTTACATATTGTTCATCTTCCTTATGGATAACTTATGAATGATCATATCCATAGTTATTAGTAGTGTATAGAATAGGTCAATAGCATAATCAAAAGTATCTTGTGAGAAAAATGATCCTTTATAACAAATATTATAGCCATAGTTCATATAAAAATCTTTATGAATAGTTTTCCTGAACTATATTTAAATAACTCTTTAGTGAAATTATATACAAATTAAAATAAGTATATAAATAAGATTATTTTTATCTATACATATATCTCTATATATCATAATTAATTATATATATATTATATATAAACTTAATAAGAGAAAGACTATATATATAAAGGGATCTGGCGAGATATTAGAGATTATTCATTAAGCCAAAATAATTCAAAATGTCCTCTTGAGAAGATTTTATGTAATACGTTTGTTATTTCATCTTGATTAATTGTCATTTAAAATGTAACAAGTCTTTATGAAAGGGTATGTCATTTCATCCAAATGGAATCCTCGTCTATATATAGGGGATCATTTTGAGAAATAAAAGGGCATAATGATGTAGCCCCAAAACCCTCAAGAACAATTACTCAGAAAAATGTACAACAAAATTTTAGAATTCAAATTCTTCATTAAACTTACTCTACCTCTACAATGAAATAAAACTCCTACTTATTACAATTTCAAAAATTACCATATTTGGCAGATTTTTGGGAAAAATAGATTTTTCCATTTTTGGTAATTTTCAAAACTCATCCTATGAATCCTAATTTTTCCCAAGTAAATCTCCCTTATAGGGCAAGACAAATTGCCAACTAATTCATGAAATAAGAAACACGATTTCAGATTTGTTACAAAAAAACAAAACTCAAAAAATTGGAAAGAAATAGAAAAAGCCAATTTTGGAGGTCAAGATGAAATTTCATGCTCCTGAAAAAATGTCAAAATGGCCACCAACATAGCTAGCTGAGTTGGAATTTCCTTTAACTCTACTTTATGCATCTACCTATAAAATTTCAGCCAAAACCCACATCCGAGTCAAAAGTTATGACCCTCTGAAGCTCCTGCATCACATAATCCTACTATATTTTTTACAATGCACGGTTGATGTTTTCTTCAAACTATATGACTATTTGTATGCAATCATATTCTCAGTCTTAATATAAATCAGGAGTTCTTCTTTCTTCAAACGTGTGATTTGGTTGTTTGTATTGATTAGTTCCTTATGATATCTATTTCATAAAATAGATGTCAAATGTGTAGTCTTATGGAATAGTATTTTCAGTATGTTACAGTTTGACCATCAAGATAAAAGATTGGTTATCAAATTTTATTTTGTCTTGTTGGCCCTTTTGAGAAAAGCTAAAATCAATAAGACTAACTGCAATATAAATTCAAATTACTTGAACATACAAAAGCCATTTGGTTGATAGTTTTTATATATCTCATAAGGTGCCACGTGATAGTTAGTTGCTAACTCACATGATGAACGAATTAGTTATAAATGAAGGTGCAAGCTTGAGATAATAGCTAGTCCCCAGCTCGTGAGTTAGAGTGGAATTTAGTGATAGAAGTCAAGAGCTAGAAACAAAGGTTACTGGCTAGGTCGCGATAGTTAATGATGGGTAAAAAAAAATGTTGAGAGCTAGAAACAGCAGTTGTCGCTAGGTCACAAGCTTGGATAGCGGTTAAGGAAAGATATGGAAAGCTAGTGACAACATCTATTCATCATATCACTAGTTGAAATGGAACTTAAATAAGTATGTGGAGAACTACCCACAATGGTTAATCGATAGCTTGCGAGGTAATGCGCAGTTAAGTTCTATCAGTTGACGAATTAGCGAGATCCTACCACATTTTCTTAGTTGTTAGAAGGTTAAAATAGTGTGTTAGTCAAAGAATTAGTGCATGATTTCTACTTGTCTAGGATGTGAACAATCAATCATAGTCACAAACTCACGTGACTTAATGGAGATAACATAAAAGGCTAGCGAGTTGGTGAGTGGTTAATTTTTTTGTTTAGTCGCCAAGTCATGAGTATAGATGATAGTTAGTGTTATAAGCCAAGAGTTGGTGATGGGTGGTTTGAATTCTTTGGTCGCTAGCTCACAAAGGTTTAAAGCTTGGCCTTTTTTAGTTAGAAAGTTGGAGATGGTGATCAGTCATTATTTTGTGGGTTAAGTAATTAGTCAAGAATTCATGTCATGAGTTAGCAATTATGTGATAGATGACGCCGAGCTAGGGTCCAGTTGGAGCTTTTGATGGAAGGAGATACTCGAAAGAAAGAAGTGATCAACTGGGGCCCATAGGCTGGGACATTGAATAAAATGTTATGTTGAGTAACCCAAAGAAGAGTGAAAGTGATGGAAAAATTTCCTCAAAGTAAGGTGGGGCTGCCTCCCTTTAAATATTGAGTTAAAGTCCTAGCAAATAACCTGATTGAGGATATCAATGACGCACAAGTTACTCTAAAGTAAATAAAATATATTTGGAACATCCTAGAATTTTTGACAGTTAAGTGTTCATGGGTTCGATCATGCAACAATGTCGCTCAATGGTTAAGTTTGCCTCTTTCGCAGGCTCGCAAGTTTATTTCCAGGTTAAGTTTTTGAGTTGCGATGTATTAAGATTTTTCCATGTTTACCATGAAGATCTAGAAGAAGGAGAACCTTGTTGCAACATCGCAGAAGTTGAAAAAAGGATATCTTTGAGGTAGTAAATATGAAGGACGACAACACTTTTTTAATGATGAAATTGATTGAGCGAAGAGGGTTGACTTGTGGGAGTCAACAACATCGAATAAAATTGTGATTGAGTTTGTGGAGAGGTTGATTAATTATGGATGAAATTGTTTGAAGTAAGGTAGAGCCCGCTTTGCCTAAAGCATCGAATAAAATCCTATATCGAGTAGCCTAGTAAGGATGAAGCGATATGAAAGTTATTCAAAAGAAGAAAATTTTGAAGGATGGTATTATATTGAGTAACCTTCACTATGGGATACATTGAAAAAGGCAGTGAGGAAGTGAAATATCTAAACCTATGAAGGGTTGAATCTATGAATAGTCAAATGCTTCCACATTGAATATAGGTAAGCTTTTATTTTCCAAAAATTAATACAGGATTAACTTGTTTTTGTTTGTGCAGGATATGGTTAGCGGTAGAAACTATGGACGGTTTCATGGGATGAGAGGAGGCAAATGTAACAAATGGAATGAATCATCATGCTCAATATCATAATTAGAGATACTACCCACAATTTAGATACATATTCCCCTACAAAATCTTATTGGAATATCAAGGGATGAGGTGATCTATTGGATAATATGCATTATACCAAAATGATTCAAAATATTGTCTTGAGAAGATTTTATCTAATCAATTTGTTGTGTTAGTTTGATTAATTATGAGTTAAGATGTAATAAGTCTTTATGAAAGGGTGTGCCTTTTCATCCAAACTAAATCCTTGTTTATATATAGGGGATGATTTTGCCCGAGATAAAAGGGAACAATCCTATTATATTTTTTACAATGCACAGTTGATAATTTTTTCAAACCACATGTCCAACTGTATGCAATCATATTCTTAGGCTTAATACAAATCATAAGTTCTTCTTTCTTCAAAGGTGTGATTTGTTTTTTTTTACTTATTAGTTCCTTAGGATATTTGTTTCATAAAATAGATGTCAAATGTGCAGTCTAATGGAATTGTATTTTGAGTATGTTACAGTGTGACCATCATGATAAAATATTGGTTATCAAACGTTATTATGTCTTGTTGGACTTTCTGACAAAAGTTGAAATCGATAAGACTAACTGCAATATAAATTCAAATTACTTGAACATACATATTCCATTTGGTTGATAGTTTAAACTATCTTATAATATTATACATAGAATCATAAATATTAGTTTTCATCACCAAAGAAGGAGAAGGCATAGGTCTATTATTAATATCTGGAGCTTGGTTAGCATTTACATTCATAAAGCATTTATTCAATTAAAAAAAATGCATTGTTTTATAGAATTCCTTCACTAAATTTTTTATTAAATCTATCTTACAACGTTCAAATATTTGGTAGTTGTGATATTCACAATTTGATCTATCTCGAGGATTCACTTGCCATCTTGAGAGATCATCTAAATTCTATTTGCATTGTTATCTTCTATAAAAAGCCTCCAACCAAAAGATTAAGGTTGAGGTGTAGGTCCACCCGCCTTGGTTCTTGAGAGCTTGAATTACAGGGGTGCAAGATCATAATCGATCACTCTTGTTTGTTTCCCAAGTCAATTGGAAGATCCAAGCATTGAGTAGGAAAGCTCATAGGATTTTCAATCTGTTGATTTGGGAACCAACACATGGAATGATGATATTTAAGATGATTCATGTACAAAGAGGATTTCATTGAAGCAAAAATAATTTTCCATAAAAGGATTCAATAATTTATTTCTAGATAAACTAAGCTCTTTCCAATGAGGCATATTCGTAACCATCTAGACATTATGGAACTAAGGTTGTTTGAATCTAAAATGATATGGGAGAGGAAGGTGAGATTTTGGATGACATTGAGATGTTTCCTTGATAGATCATAATCAACAAGTTTCATGTAATGGAGATGACGAATGTGAGAAAGGGCTTCTTCCAAATTATGTATTATCCTTTTTAGAACTACACCTCTAAGAGAAATATTTTAGCTCTTGTAGCTTCTCTTTCTCCCTTAAACTAGAGTAAAAAAAATTATTCCCAACTTAATTGAGGTAAGGAAACATGTATAGGGAGCCAACATACATTGGACTCTCACCTTCAAAATAGTTTGAAAGAAATCTAAATGCCTCAAAGTTCAAAGACCAAATAATTCTACAAACATTAAATGATCTAATATTAAAAATTATAGATAAATAATGATTAAAAAATAACAATTGTTTATTGCTATTTTCTAGTCTAAAATAAATATTACATTATATTATGATGATCCATTTAGAGAAATGGGTAAAACACTATATTGGTGAGGCTATCGCCAAAGTTCAAATCCCTGCCGGGTCATTGTGCTCGAAAGGTCTTGCCTATATTCTGTCGTTGTGATTGTAGGTTTGAATGGTTGGAATATTTGACAGCCTTAAATATGACTTATTACCAACAAAAATAAATAAAATTATATTATTATTCCGTAGGCATTTCCCTCTTGGAAAGCCTCAACCTGAATTTTAAGATCTACGGTTGGAAGTGTTGGAGAGGCCAATAACTACCATTAAAGTCATCTGGCCCATTCATTGAAAACACCAGCTGTTCATCCCAGCTGTCCAAGATGAATGATTGTTTGCATTATATCAACCTTTCTTAGAAGAGACATGTACGATATATAATCTACTCGCTACACACAATATGACAGAAGACTTCCAGAGCCTTCTCACCATCATGGGCATTTTCCATATGAGATGGTCGAGCTGAAATTAGAACTCAATGGATGAGACTCTAGCAGAGAAATTGTCCTTGAAATTTTATAGAAATTGTCCATGAAATTGTCCCAAAAAATGTATGTTATACCATACAGCACAGAGAACCATAGACACCTTATTTTCCCCATAACCAGCTGTCAAAAAACCTCTAAGAAGGCAAGGATTCTTGATTCAAACACAAAAAATTCCAACACCTTTCCTCTTCTCTATCCATAACATCTAACTTTTGTTGGTTAGGGCATATTTACAAAATTCTTACTAGAGTGGTCGACCATCCACCCATTTCCATCTTATTCCTAATGTTCCTCTATTAGAGGAAGCAAGGAGAACCTACACAGAGGACGTGTGTATTGACGATGATGAATCCAGTGAGCTAAACATTTTTTGTAAAATACGTGATGGCATTTGTATATGTCTCAGACTTCATCGTCTTCTGCAAATAAACTGAAACAAATGGAACGCGTGAAATCCTCCTCCATTTCTCTCAACCTCTGTATGAAATATCATAATATAATCACATGCAATACTTGTAATTTTTTGGCAGTAAAAATAGGGGAAATGGAAGAGGAGGAATCAGATGATTCCTACCAAGAAAGAAGGCAACAAAGTTTGTTACTTAATAAACACATCAATTTGAACATAAATGTCAGGATTTCAAAATTCAATTGAACAAAAATCACCGCAAAAAATGCAGAAAGAACAATATGAGAACAAATTTGACGAGGATGAAATGGATTCTTTTTCATGCTTTGTCCCTATGTAGGTTGCTGCAAATGCCCTACTACACATGTATGAAAAATGTGGAAGCATAGAAAAGGCACAAAAGAATTTTCAGAAAGAAAAAAAATTTCTTTATGACCCAACCAGTTATCTATCTTTGCTGCTAAGAGCTCCATTCCTCTGTAAGAGTAAAAATGAAGAAGTGATATTGTTTCTGTCGAGGATACCCAAAGTTGTAGCCAGAGATTTATGTTGCCATTAATAAAGCATGATGTCTATTAGATTAAGTGCAGTCCTTCACTAGTGGTATTCCGTTCTGTCTAGTAATGTGACAACATCAACTTACATGCCAAAATTTTCCTATCATATGGTCATTGGGAGCTGTGGAAGATCTGCTTGAATTGGTTGGTAGCCTCTGCATCGCTGTCATTCTGCTTTCTCAAATGCTTGCATTATGAAAGTTGTCTCATTCTTCACCTGGATTAATTAGACATTGAATTACTGTAACATTATGATTTGTCAAAGAAATTATATTGTTAAGTTTGATATTCAGTGATAATGTTAGGTGCATCCTCGTCAATAAAGAATGTAAAATAATGGAAGCCATTTCCTTAATAAAGGAACATCTTTATTTGGAAAAAAATACCACCAATGCTTATGCATTTTTCAATTTTTGAGTGCATTGCTGATGCTTCTGCCAAAACTATGTATAAACTTCAAGCAAATGCAACTGGTGAAGTGAAATTATCAACACTTAACATTTTTCATCATCCTCCCTACCTGTGTGTGAATTGGAACCGAACCCCTAGATCCCCTGCATGTCTCTTCCCCCTTTCATCCTCTCGTGTATGCAAAAAAAATAAAAATCTAAAGTAAGGCATCTGCATTTCCTTTGACTACATATTAAATCTGAAAGCATAAAGAGGGCACCTGTAGTATTTTCCAGCATCTTATGCTCTTCAACTTACACAAGCAGCTAGATTTTTCAGAAGACACGTGTGGATTTGCATGTAGAATTATAGACACAACACGTATTAGCAATGAAATGTTCATCCACATGTGCAATGCTTAAAAATGAACGGACAAGGATAGAAATGATCATGGAAGCCATCAATCAATTTTACTCGGTTTGCATTTTTGCCGCCCATTTTCCCACTTTCTTCCCGCATTAAAACCGCTTACCTTGGGAGCTTCTGTATTTGTCTTTGCCTTTGGAATTGATTGGCGCAATTTCATAGATGAGATAACCATCCAGCTGAAAGCCACACCAAATATAGGCTATGGGCAAAAAATCATGGCCTATCATGGCAGAGAATATTCTACGTAGATAAAGTCAAAAAGTAATGGAAGAAGATTGTGCACCATAGAAAGGAAAAAAGAAACTAATTATTTTAAGACTCTCCATATTAGGTATTACATAGGTAAAATGCAAAAGTTATCATCCAAAATGATTTGGAAGATGAAATAGGTGTCAAAGCCAAATACAAAATGTTTTTTTTCCCTCCTGAGCGGGTGGAACAAGGGTCGGGAGGTCCAAGCCAAATCATCAAGTATTTTAAAATTGTTGTTTTTTTACATTTTTTTAGAATATATATAAATGCATCTTTTATTTATATAAATTAATATTCATAAAATAAGGGGGTAAGGGCTATGTGAAAAGGGAAAATATCTTTGAGTATATTAAGGAGATAATGTTGATTGTTTGTTTATTTGTTTAGACAATTTTATCATGAGATTTTTAATTCAAAGAGGAGTCATGGAGGTGGGAGAAATTGAAGTTCATGTTTAATTATTTTGAAAATACAAGTTGAGGTTTATTGGAGAGTTGAATACGGAGGGCATAAATGTCATACTAAATGATGGAGTTAATGATGTCTTGACATTTGAAATATAAGATGTGGGAATAGCTATGGGTATGCGGAGCTCTGCAGTAGTTATGGAATTGACAAATGTATGGTGAAGAACATAATAAAGACATAATAAAGATTGTTGTAGTCAAAATATGGTGAAGATAATTTAGGACAACATACATAAATGTTGTGTTCCCCTTGTTGGGGACAATACATATAGTGACATAGAGGGGATGAGAGGGAGAGGCCGACAAAGGGAGAGACCGAGAAAGGAACGAAAAATATAAACTTGATCTTAAATGGACATAAATTTAAGTAGAGTGTAGTCAAGATTTTAGGAAATTATTATTATCTTTCTCTGCTTATGTTTGGAAAAAAATTTTTTTACATCTAATATAGCTTATATGATAAAGGCTTAGTAAGCTTATTTCATATGATATGTGGCTAACCTTTGTCTTGTCATGATAGCATGCATTCAAAAACAAGTCCTTACTATTTTAGGTGGGCCTCCATTAACTTTTGTAGAAGTAGATGAATGGGAAGAGGGGTTGTCCTTGCAACCTAATTTTTATGGAATGAGGTGAGGGCCACCATTGATTTGTGCAAGCTCTAGAGGTAAGTCATTTTCCACGGTCTCAATGAGTTTTATTTTTTTAAAATTTGTATATGATTTGATCATTTTTTGTTATGAAAATTATTTCATTCTAAAACAATTATGTTGTTATACATTAAATCAAGGCATGCATGTCTGGAAAGTTGCCTCATACTGGGAAAGATTAACATCAGAGTGTTGAAATATTATCCTTAGATATACTTTTAGTGTACTGTGAATATATTTAAGCAATATACAAATATTGGTTTTGTTTCATCTCATTTCTATATAAAAATTTTTTGTGGTAGGGTTTCTTGAATTTCATGCAAATTTTAGCTTTTCTCATTAGAATTGTTTATAACAAGGCACAATTTGTGCAAAATCTTGAGGTAAGTCACTTGTTATGGTCTCAAAGAGTTATTTGAAAAAAAGCTCATGTGGTTGGATCATTTTTTTTTATGTTTTATTTCATTCTAAAACAACTGTGTTGTTATCCATTAAATGAAGACATGCATCTTCTAAGGGTTGTCTCATGCTGAAAAAAAACAAATATCAGAGAGTTGAACTATTGTCCCCAACAAGAAGAATGCAACATTTATTTATGTTGTCCTCGATTATCTTCTCCATATTTTGACTACAACAATATTTATTATGTTATTCATTAGAGCTACATTTGTCAATTCCATAACTACTGTAGAGCTCCGCATACCCATAGCTATTCCCACATCTTATATTTCAAATGTCAAGACATCATTAACTCCATCATTTACCATGACATTTATTCCCTTCGTATTCAACTCTCCAATAAACCTCAACTTGTCTTTTCAAAATAATTAAACATGAAATTCCGTCTCTAAACGTTTCACTAATGCAAGTTTCTAAGTTCTTCTTTATATTATTTCCATACTTATTGCTAACTATATCCTGGAAAAACATTGACATTATAATCCCAATTGCATAAAGACCAAGTTGCTAGGAGAGCCTCTTGCCTCATTGATCCACTTTTACAAAAGTTAATGGAGGCCCGCTTGGAGAGTTGAGGACTTGTTGCTATACTGCCATAACAAAAAAATGGTTTATAATTACTGTGGCAGATCATCTCCATGGAAAAAAAAGGAAGGCTTAATTTGGAAAACACGCTTTGAAACAACTCATTTTTGGATTTGATTGAGTGTAAATTTTTAACATTTCAAATCACACTCTATTTTTTATTGCATGCTCTTTGTGCTCTCTTTCATCTTGATGATGCATCATGGAGTGTGATCTGAAATGTTAAAAATTTACACACAATCAAATCCAGAAACATGGGAAATTATATGTCATGAATTGTGGAAACCTAATGGCATTAACAAAATGGTTAGGTACACATCTAAAATGATCCTACGAAGCCTTTTCATGATAAGTCATATTGGGTGTCAAATACGTATTAAATAGATCATTATCTCATCAAATTTAGTCTACAAATACGACTGGAGGAATATGACAATAATACAGTACCTGACCTTGTTTATCTATTTTGATAAAATTCAATGATTTCTTATCATTTTTTAGAGGTAGTCTCCTTTTGTAAGCTTTAAATTGATAATTTCAAATGAATGTAAGCTTTAAATTGATAATTTCAAATGTACAAACACATCAAATTTGAAACCACTCAAATTTAAAAGATAGAGTTCACCTTACTTGAGATACGATTAGGTCGAATAATTGCTTCAAAGATACATATATTAAAGAAAAAATATAAAAAATTGCATGGTTAACCGCAACCCATGCTTTGGGATACACTAGTTTGATGAACTAACTAGGTTTTCGTGTTAACTGGGTAAAACTTCTAAAAGAATGACAAGTTATTCTATTAATAAAATGTTTCATTTGAGAATGAGTATATTTGACAACTTTGAAATAATGCTTCATTGGTTGAAGGAAGTGTTAATGTGGTAAGGATATCCAATTATGCAATAATATATTTTGACATGTTTGGTAGGCTCTAAATAATGTGCCAATTGTTTATGAAGCTTCTAAATGGATGGTTGCAATGGTGTTGGGTGGATGAGCTTGAATGAATAGATTTTGTTTATATTTGGCTTATTTTGGTCTCTTGACAATTTCATGTCATATTTTATAACTATATTCAATTTTGTTATGGCTACAATTTTGACATCTTTACCTCTTCAACTTTGTAAAAATTTAGAGTCTACAGTGTTGGTGTTAGATTTTGATGCTAGTTTCACTATTCTTGAACATTAGATTGTTTTTATGTAATATTCTAAATATTTCATATCATTTCTCAAATTAGACACACCATTGTACAATCCCTATGTTCATTATTATGAGATACACCTTGTTCATTAGTATTTTGCTACAATTTCTATGGCGATGGCTCCCTTGGAAATGGATGAATGGTGTTTGTATTTGTCATATTTCTGTACAACCATATTTTTTGCGTGTTGGTTGTAATGGGTTTGGAGGTATCATATTTGTAGTGAAATTTCATATATAAAAATTACGCACAACTTGATGATGACCATACACTTTTGGAAGATGCTACCTTATCATACACATGAGATCTTTTTAATATATTAACATATTCCTCCCACCATATTATAATTCAACGGAAACTAAAAATAAGAATCATATTGATAGTACAATTAAAAAGCAAAAAAAAAAGATTACAATAAATGTTGCATCATTGGTTAGGATTATAAAAAATTAAGATTACAATAAATGTACCATCTAAATAGGGGAGATATATAGTAATAGAGAGAGATGGAGAGATAACAAGATAGAGATAGAGACAAAGGGAAAGATGGGGGACAAAATATGGAGATGTAGATATTTAAAGATGGGAGAAAAAATTATAGATAGATAGAGAGAAATTGACAGGTAAAGATAAAAATAGATCTAGGGAGATACATATGGAGACATAAAGGGGATGAGAGTTAGAAACCGACAAAGAGACAGATACTTAAATGACCTTCCTTAACTCTACGACGTTCCCATTACACACTGAAGTACGATTGCTAGTAATAATTATTTAACAATATATAAATGAAATATCAACATCAATAATATTATATTTATAAATGTAAATTTTTAAAATGAAAAATGACACTAGAAAAGCATCTTTGCATACATGGCCACTAAAAAGTCAACTTAATATTATGTTTTGTTATGGAAGAGTTGTATTTCGTAAGGAAGAAGAAATATCAAGTATCTAATCTATTGACTTATGAGAGTCCTGACTTGGAAAATGAAATAATATAAAATAGTAACGTCTTTCCTGGTCTGTAATGCAAATACAAATAAATTCGTCCCGACACGAAGTAAATCAAGTCAGTCATCAAAGGTTTTGAAAGCGTAAATTTTTCATTGTTTTTGTACATCATTCGGAAAGGCGTGAAGGGCGAGTTGTCGGCTCGCATACCTAATCCTTTGACCATCATGATTTTCAATACACGAGTTTGAATCTCTCTCTCTCTCTCTCTCCTAGTCAAGGTTGGCGGGCCTGGAATATATTCAAGGAACGTGATACAATGGAAATTTTTGAATGCAGACTCTGAACTCAATGAGTTATTTGTCATGCGATTATGACAAAGTGGAATAACCTACGAGCAATGGCTCTGTCTGCAATAAACAATAACGAGAAATATGGAAAAGATACCATTGAAAATAGATCAAAATTATCTGGCCTTGGACGGAATTTATCTTCTTCTTTCGTGTGTTATATGCGACACAAATGTGATTGCAGATAAATCAAAAAGTACAAATAAATTCCGTCTCCCCACCAAGTAAATCAAGTCAACATAGACTTGGAAAATGTAAATTTAACCATTAGCTCCTTTCTAAAGTTCAACACTCTTGTCTATTTCTGTGAAGTCTTAAGACAATCGTAAAGCCTAATATACCCGACATACTTCTTTCATCTCGCATAGACTTACCGTTTATAAATTTGTTAAATTTATAATATCCTCTCTCCCCCTTTCACATCAATGTCACCATTTATAATCCCAATATCTCCCTCTCTCCATTTACTCTTTAATCTTGTGCTCTCATACGAGATAGATCTTTATATTACAACATTATCATTCCCTTATTCAATGATAATGTTTCCTTGCCTATTTAGTAAGGCCTTCCATACGATCTCAATTACATAAGAAACAATCGACAATCTCTTGTAGGTTGTATGTTGCGCTCTTGAGCATATGTATAGTATCACATAGAGCTTTGCAGTTTCTCAGTGCTTTGTCATACACTTGATTAATGTTAATGTTATCTTGGCTCAAAATACACGTGTCCTTGCTTTTTATACATACATGTTATTCATTTTGAATACTCACATTCTATAAAATAAAGTAACACTCACTCAAGTGGATTCTTTGAGTGAGTCTATCAAAATGTTGAATTCTACAAACTAAGAATATGTGGCTACTCATGTTTTATATGCTTCACCATTAAAACCATATTAAGGTAAGTTTTAATCATTTATTTGTTTAGAATCACATTTATTTGATGGCATGTGAGTTTTATGTATGTTAAAGGGGATGATATCTCAAAGCTATGTGAATCATTGGATTAGATATTGAGAATGAATATGTATTGTTAGGTCCTTATATAAAATTACAAGTGTGATGTATGATGTATGATATGTTGCTTTCCTTTTATAAAGAACATAGTTTTGATATAGAGTTTACACTGTGTCATTTGGGTTACATGTTAAATTCTCATGTAGATAAAATAAAATAAAAAAATACATTATATTATCCTTATCTTTTGAAAAAATTTCACACAGAGTGCCAAAAAGTTATTGATTATATGATATAAGAACAACATATATCAATACTTTAGATCTATTCAATACCTACACCATATATATAAATCAATAATTAAAATTTCTTGAAAACAAAAAATCCAATATCAAAGGAAATCTCTAGGATTGAATTGCTAACCCGTCCTTCATTCTAAGTTTTCCTAAATTTCATTACAATTGAAAGTAAAAGTTAACAGTTGTATAAAAATAATGAAATGTGCTAAAGTCAATTGTTGTTGGGTATGGATAGTTTAGGTGTCTACCAATACCACCCTAAAAATGAAAGGTAATATTACCATTCAATTATAAAAATTGCACAAGGACTCAAGATTCCAATATCACTTGAAAAATGAAAGATAACCTTCGACAAAATAGCATAAAAAAATTCTTGAGTTTTATGAAATAATGATACTTGATCAAATAAATCAAGTAAATTCTCTGTTATGTTGGTTGAATCCCATTATAATAAATATTTACTATTTGATTATAGCATGCCTAGAGTTTTATGACATCAAACTCAATGATTTTCATAAAATGTCCAAGCAATTCTTATTCTAATTTTTTGAGGTGTAGCACCTAATTCCTATGCTCTAGGCTAAGTCATGATATTGATTTGAGAAATAAACCTTTGTGGCTCTCTCATGATAGACATGGAAATTTTGTATATCATATGATATATCTTATAGTACTATTTTGGGTGTTGTTGAAATTTTTTATAATGTCACTAAGGACCTTTCTCAACCAAACTATATAAACATTATGAAATATTATCTATAAAAAGCGTAATAAATATTATTTAATATGACATGATATATAAATTTTCTATATTATAAAATTATATTTTGAAGACACTACATGACTAAGAGTGTGCGCTATATTAATTTTCTCAATGTATTCTTATATGTAGTTTTCGATTAAGGGAAAACAAGTTTTGAAGGGACTTGAAACCCTTTACAAATAGATTTTGGTTGGATCTATAATCCTCACATACATATTGACCAAACAACAACCCAAAAAATAACTAAAACTTAGGAACCTAAAAGTTACAACTGAAACTAAGGTCAAGATGCAATAAAATAGGCCAAATCATCCAAACTCGATATGCCAAGGGGGTTTTAAAAGCCAACTTTATCTTAGACATGAAAATAGAATTTTCCAGGGATTCCTTAACCTTAACTTTGGGTTTTGAAATGGATCCAAAAATATTACTGCAATCATAAGTAACAACATCCAAATAGCCAATTCCAACCTTTCTTGAAAATCTCATTTCCACCTTAAAAGAAGAGTATCCAACCTCAATAGGAACAACAGAAGAAGAAACCGCCAAGAAGAAATACCACTAACGATCCAATCTTTTACTCCCAAATAGACCTTCACTTACCCAACTACACTCCACCTGAATTGAAGACAACACCACATCCATTGGAAATGTAAGAGAAGGGTTCCCATAGAGAAAAATAATAATCTTAGCCTCTAAAAAATACCAATCTTCGCCTCTAAAGGAGAGTACACTGCTACACCAAAGTGGGGCAGAGATACCAAGAATGAAAAGGGAACCCAACACAGTGAAAGGAGATGATGGGTGATAAGCACAATAAAGCTCAACCCCGTAAGACACTCACAACCTTCGATCTCCAACATCACTAAAGTTAAAAGAAACCAAACATCTCCATAGGATCCAAACTACAAACCTACAAAGATACAACATAAAATGGGAAGGGGTAGGGGAAGAGAGCATCATAATTCTATCTTGAAAAATACTCATACCCTACCAAAACTGCACTTGAGAGCTAGCAAGTTCCTACAACAAGAAGAAAAAGAGGGGCCAAGAAATCTCTAAATAGATAGAGGAGGCGAGAGGAAACAAGCACATCAAATATCAATCTCAAAAAATTCTCACATACTACAATTTCCAACAACACCAAAACCATGATCCAAAGGCACGAACGTAAGAACAAAACTACAAGATGAGAGGAACCCCACAAAAAAATGGGAATGGAAGGGCACAAGAGAAAGAAAGAACAACCTGTCAAAACACTCACACCCAACCACAACCACCAAAAACTAAAACCAAGAACTATCAAGCACATGCACTAGAAAAAAATCATAGGGTGAAAGAGTATTTCTTATATGTAGTTGCTTAAAATGCATATGTCTTAATGCTACTTCATTTTCTACATTACATGAAGAAGGTTGAACTAAGAATAATTTATTATTCTTTATAAAAACTTGTCCTTCTAGAAATATTTCTTTGGGAACAAACCCCTCACACCAAGCAATATGAATTTTAGTTGATATTAATGATAGTTGGAACAATTGTAAGTCACTCCCATATTTTGTTCCAATTTAAATTAATTTGAATATGAAGATTATTTCTCTTATTCAATAATTAGTTCTATAATAAGTTTTTTGAATAAATACAAGTAATAATTGAATTAATTTGTGAGTGATAATTATTTATTAGAGGAAGTGTGTGATTCATTGTACTAGGACTATTTAATTAAATACGTTGAGCATTGGGGTAAGGTTCCTATCAAACTCTACATTATAATTGCAACTGTGCACATCAATGAGACTTTATTCTTAATTCAAAGTAAAATACAATTAGTTGGTTAAGTAGATGTTAAATAGTCTTTGATAACATATATTAATCTTGGTTTATTTATCTATATGTATGTTTATATTTTAAATATGCTTAGTTATTATTATGATTGAATATTATTTAATTTAGCTAATAGATTAGTATATGGGTTTATGGAAATGTTGTCGATGTTTCACCATAGTTCAAGTGTTACCTACAACTATAAGCTAAGAAAACTAGAAGCTTCAACAATTTTTAACTACAATATATCAATAAAATTTAGGAATTCCTTTAAGAGCTAACATGAAAATTTTATTATAATAATTTTATAAGACCTTATATTATTCAAGAAAATGCCTTGGAAAACATGGAATGATGATACTTAACATGATTCTTGTACAAAGAGGAGTTCATTGAAGCTAAAATACTTTTCCGTAAAATGTTTCAGCGAAAATTTCACTAACTTATATCTCTACTCAATAATTTATTTCTAGATAAACTAAACTTTTGCCAATGAGGCATATTCTCAACCATGTAGACATTATGGAACTAAGGCTGTCTGAATCTAAAATAAGAGGGAGATGAAGGTGAGGTTTTATATGACATTGATATGTTGCCTTGCTAGATGATAATCAATGAGGTTCATGTAATGGAGATGACGAATATGAGAAAGGGTGGCTTCCAAATTATGTTTTTTCCTATTTATAACTACACTTCTAAGAGAAAAATATATTATCTCTTGTAGCTTCTCTTTCCACCTTAAAGTAGAGCTAAACAAATTGTTCCCTGTACTAAATTGAGGTAAGTCAACGTGTATAGGGAGGCAACATACATAGGAATCTCACCTTCAAAATAGTTTGAAAGAAATATAAATGCCTCAAAGTTCAAGGACCAAATAATTCTACAAAAATTAAACAATCTAATATTAAAAATTATAGATAAATAATGATTGAAAAATAACAATTATTTATTACTATTTTCTAGTCTAAATAAAATATTACATTATATTGGCGTGATTCATTAAGATTAGTGGGTAAAACGCTATGTTGGTGAGGCTATCACTAAGGTTCAAATCCCTACTGGGTCGTTGTGCTCGCAGGCTTATGCCTATATTCAGGTGTTGTGCTTGCAAATTTGAATGGTTGGAATATTTGTCTGTCTTAGATATGATTGATTACCAACAAAAATAAATAGATATTATGTTATAATAATTATTTAACCATTCAAAAAAATTATATATAAATAAAATATCAACATCAATAATATTATGTTTATAAATGTAAATTTTTTAAATGAAAAATGACACTAGAAAAAGCATCTTTGCATACATGGAAACTAAAAAGTCAACTTAAATATAAGTTTTGTTATGGAAGAGTTGTATTTCATAAGGAAGAAGAAATATGAAGAATCTCATCTATTGACTTGACAAGAGTCCTCACTTAGAAAAGGACAAAATTACAAATATTATCCTCTTTTTGGCTATGTAATGCAAATACAAATAAATTCCGTCCCCTCAACAAAGATTTGGAAAACATTATTTTTTCATTATTACGTTGTAGGCGTTTCCCTCTGGGAAAGCCCCAGCCAGTTTTTTATGATCAACGGTTGGTAGTCTTCGAGAGGGGAATGACTACCATTCAAATCATCCCCATTGTTAAAATGATCAAAAGGTTGAGATTCTTTTTGTTTAAATATTCTTACACTTCTATTGTTTCCTCACAAATGTGAGATTAAAATACAATGTAACAGACATACTTAAGAAGTATTTGGTCTGATTATGTCATGTTACACACTACGATCGTATAACTAAAAGCCTCTTGATGGGTATTAATCTAACATATATTTTATTCAAGTTTTATACTTTCACAGGTTCTACAGCCGGGATTTTTCATGTGAAATAGAAGATTTACTGAGATAATAATTGAAAAAATTGAACTACTTATGTAGGGTGTCAAAGTGTCTGAGGTAAAAATAATGATATCTTTATGATGTGGACAGGTGGAGGTCTATGAGTCGACCGTGCCTGTCACGAGGGTTATGGCCATCCTTCAAATCAAATCAAATTAAAAAAAAAATATGTGCTTATTATTAATGTTTTTTTTAATGATGTGAGAGGATTGCATTCAACCAAACTTGATTCTTAGAAGGATCATTAAGAAACATTTGACTTGAAAAATAGTTGGGCGAGTAGATGATAAAATCAACAAGATTGTCCATTAGGGGAGAGGTCCCACTAGTTAAACACCCTAACTTTGCACCTCGGAAGTTCAAATCACTTCTAATTTTGTACAACTTACTTGACAAGTTGCCTCTTATAACTAAGGTTTTGGGGCCGCGTCATCAAATATGATGTTACATCAACATACTTTTTGTTGAGGTGTCCAAAGTTTCCCATCAAAATGTTAGTTTGGTAATTGTCCACTAAGCCATGTTTATTGGTGTTGCCCCACATGGTTTATTATTTTTTAAATATTATAATGTATTTTATGATCAACACTAAAAAGTCACAACTATTAATATTAGTGATACAATAGAACATTAAATCAACAATTTTATCACAACTATTGAATCATTTCTTCTAATCCAACTAAATGCTCTCCTTCAAAACACACTCATAATAAATAAATAAATAAAATTCTACTATAATAATCAACGTGAAATTATGTGTGTAATTCAATTATTATTTACTTTTTCTTATTTTGAAAAATGACATCTATTACTATTAGTTTACTTACAATTAGAAATTTTGATACAAATTCTCACAATTTCAAATTATATTGTTAAATATTTATTTAACTATTCTATATAATTTTTAAATTTTTAACATAATTTCATTATAAAATATCCAATTATTAATTTAAAAACTTCTAAGGTGAAAGCTTCTATAGACTATAGTGAATCAGCATACATAGGTTGCACTCAACAAATAATGGAAGCTCCACAACACCTTAAATCTGTACATCTGAATTAATATTTAATATTAATTAATAATATGTCATAAGTCTCACTTAAATTTTGAGGTTATTTTAATTTCCTTAGTGAATTGCAGTTGAATAAATGAAAACCGTCTTTACAGTCAGTTGTG